>OY821517.1:230414047-230479047 GCA_963682025.1 Cordilura impudica
ATAATAATAATAATAATAATAATAATAATAATAATAATAATAATAATAATAATAATAATAATAATAATAATAATAATAATAATAATAATAATAATAATAATAATAATAATAATAATAATAATAATAATAATAATAATAATAATAATAATAATAATAATAATAATAATAATAATAATAATAATAATAATAATAATAATAATAATAATAATAATAATAATAATAATAATAATAATAATAATAATAATAATAATAATAATAATAATAATAATAATAATAATAATAATAATAATAATAATAATAATAATAATAATAATAATAATAATAATAATAATAATAATAATAATAATAATAATAATAATAATAATAATAATAATAATAATAATAATAATAATAATAATAATAATAATAATAATAATAATAATAATAATAATAATAATAATAATAATAATAATAATAATAATAATAATAATAATAATAATAATAATAATAATAATAATAATAATAATAATAATAATAATAATAATAATAATAATAATAATAATAATAATAATAATAATAATAATAATAATAATAATAATAATAATAATAATAATGATAATAATAATAATAATAATAATAATAATAATAATAATAATAATAATAATACTAATAATAAAAATATAACATTATAGAAACAATAATAATATTGCAATTAACCATAATTGAAACATAAATTCATTTAATTAATAACGATCGATTTTTCTCGAGCGTAATTATTAAATGTTTATTCAAGAAACATACATACAACCCAATTTGGCATGGTAACGTACATTGGCTCATTTGCTTATGTTTGAATTTTTTGTCACTTTCAATGTGGAGCAATACGATATTGTTCCGTTTATTTTTTCTGTTACCATGCGTTGGCTTGCTTATGTTTGTATTCTTTTTTAGAGTTTTTTTTTATCGCAATGTTCTGTTATTGCAGTTTTGAGCAATGACATTGACTTAATTCTCTTTTATAAATTTCCGCGTATATTAAATGTAAATGTATGTCTTTTTGTTTTTCCCACGGTACTTGCATTGTTATTATTTGTTTTCTTTTTGTTATTGGTTAAGGTAGCCATTTAAGTATTCCATGGCCATGAACCGCATTAAGTTATGGTTAATGTTTGTTTTCTTTTTATTATTAATTTTTTTTGCTGTAGATAATTTTAATTATAAATAAAGGGGGAAAAGTCAGAACCGTGAGAACGCCTACTTGTCTTTGCCTATCCTTTTTGACTGACAGCGCCTTCCAGCGCTATAACATAATAGGCAATCATAGGGCCTGATAGGGATTTGTTGTGTTAATAAATTTATGTGAGGTTAGTCCTTGGTATTCGGTCTTAAGACTTAGAGACTAAAGGCTAATTTCATATAGGTTATAGTCTTATATAACGTAGTGTTTTGGGGTTATAGCCACGGTGATCAAGCTGCTGGAATATAGCCCCAACAAAATCTAATAAATCTGAATTTTTCGTGGGTCACTGGGCCAGTGTGTTGGTGATCCAGTAGAAAGGGCTGAAAGGTTTTTGTTCATCAAGCATTTGCAAAGTTTAGTTCCTTTATGGTTTACCACTCTGGATCCCCACCAAGGGTATTTGGCGTTAAAGTCTCCTCCAACAATGAAACGGATACCAAGAAAAATCCTTATAATTTTTACAATGTACGGTATGTCGAGGAGGAAAGTAAATTGAGGACACAACTAAGTCACCGTCATTACATTTTAGTTTAATAGAAGTTGCCTGAAGATAAATAATTTTGCTGAAAGCCATTCAAGTTTTCATAATTTATTGTAGATTTTATCAGAATTCTAGAGCTAGCATGTGGCCTGTCATCGGGATGATTGGTGTGCAAGAGGTCGTAACCATTAATTTTAAAGTGACTTCGGCTGGTCAAGAGTTTTTAATGGTGGCTCTATTTTGACAATTGCGTTCAAAAGATTTCTTATTTCATAAATGCTTTTGTTGTTTACTACTGGTTCTAAATCAACGAAGAACATTGACATAGGCTGTTTCGTTATACTACTTTTTATGCCCATAACGTTTCGAACTTTGTGTCCTGAATTTCATCTTTTATTCCAACAACTACTCTAAAAGCTCTTTCTTGTTTGAGATGGTAGCGTGAAAGTTAATATATTTGTCATCAAGGTATTTTACTATCACTATATATGATTGAATGTCTTTGATAATTAACCTTACCTGGCCATCTCTCATAGATTTAAATGAATAATTTTCTGATTTTATTAGTTTTGATAAATTATTAATCATTGCTATAATATCTGAGACATTTGAAATGAATATTGGCGGCGGTTTTGCTTCAGTAACTTCATCGTTGTCTCATCATCATCTTCATCAACAATATTATCTGTTTGATGAGTGGCAAATCTGTCACTGCTTGTAGTTGGTATGTGGTCACTGTTGCTGGAATTTGTTGTTTGTGCTTGATAAATGATTATTTTTCACAGCATTGTTTTTATGTTTAAAAAATCTGGTGACGTTGATAGCCGACGTTTTGTTGTAGGCTTAGTTACTGTTTGCCAAATGGCATTGTCATGAGCAGCAGAATCGCCACTAACCATTCTGATATAGCAGACATGGATTAGTAAAGCAGATCACTAATGCCTTTGTTTTTACTTTTTTAAAATAAAGTAAAAAATTGTTGTTGTATTTAACACGCAAGTATCTTAAAATAAAGTTTTTAGTACAATAACAAAGGTTATTGGTTATAATTTTTGAACAGAATAATTGAATTGGAACACAATTTATGTCTGCACTTTATCACTGTCAGAGAAAGAAAATAGATAGTCGTCGTTTGCTTGAATTCCCGTGATTTATTTAGAGTAGTGCCATTATTGTCATCGCGTGTTGTGCATTACTCTTGTACCTATAAATATTGTTTACGAAAATTTGTATTTAAACATAAAATAAAGTTGTGCGATTTATAACATGTAATTGGTGTCGCGTTCTTTCCTGTTTTTTTTTTATTCTTTTCTGTTAACGACCCTGGACGAGACTGGCTCACCCAGGCTAAGGCATAATTTGCGTCGTTACAAATGTCAGGTGGGATGTTCTGTTTTCTTTTTAAGATGATAAGGCATTTTGACTTTTTAGGGTTACTTTTTAAGATCGTCGTTGAGCTTAGATAAGCAGTCATGAATCGAGCCACACAAATTACTGGACATCATCAGCATACAAATGAATTTTACATTGAGAAAGCTGTTGAGGAAGATCATTGATATACAAGGAAAATAACAGAGGACCCAAAATGGAACTTTGTGGCACATTATAAGGTACTGACAATGGAACTGATGTTGAGACTTTCACGGCCATAGATTGAAATCGTTTTAAATGATATGTAGCCATTAATAAGACAGCTGTCCTGGGAAAGTTAAAAAATGCCGTGATTTTGCTACAAAGAGTTTTATGGTTGACACAGTCAAAAGCCTTAGAGTGGTCCAGCAATACAAGAAACGTAGTGCAGCTACTACCAATGTTTTTTCTGATGTTCTCAGATACATTTAAGAGAGCAGTGGCACAGCTATGTTTTGGTCTGAAGCCTGATTGGTTTCCATTTAGGAGGCCATAATCAGTCAAATATCTCATCATCTGATGACAACGAAAATTTTCTAAAGAAAGGTAGATAATTGGATATATAGCTCTTGAAGGAAATCGCATAATTTTATTGGTTGATAAAGAGGAAAGGGAACAATTTTTCAAATATTTTTAGTAATTTTTTTTTTGTTTTTTTATTAAAATTTTATTAGCACGAAACTGAAAGATAATATGCTGATACTTATGCAAAGTATTTCATATTTAATAATTATTTGATATAGAAACCTCATAAACAATTTTTTATAGAAAGGATGATTTAAGCGTATCATCATCATACGATTGGGTAAGAAAAAAATTTTAAATCGAAATAAATTATTTAATTGCAAATTCATATTCCTCAGTGAAACGTTGGCATAGTTGAATTTTATAAATTTATACTTTAAATAGCATTCAAGCGGTTAAACTATTGTTCAAATAAAATGCAGTCGCAGAAATATTATAACATATGTTTCTTAAAAAATGTGATTTAATAATGTTGAAGAACTAATCATTGTTTATGTAATGGCATTGAAGAATAAGCAAAAAATATATGATGTTTTCGCCTTGGTGGAACCTATTAACTCCGCTGTACACTTTTCCGTCGGCCTCATTACTTCGATACCAATCTATTACCGCTTTGGAATAGTGGCAAGGATCTTAATCTGGCCGCCAAGGTTTTACTGAGCAATGGTGACAGTTAGCACAAGGCAGCAAACATTTCTGGAAGTCATAGCTTCAATTTATTTCAAAATTTGTCAGAATAACGGCATTCAAATGCTGCCAAAAAAATTTAGATTTAGATTCGACATTCATGTTCATTCCCAATGATATCTCGGACAGTGAATTTACTTTTGATCGTCTCGAGGTCAAGCAAGATGAATTACAAAGGAGGTGGTGCAAGCTTATTGGATCCTGTTAAAAATAGTTGCTTGATGGAAGTGAGAAGGAGCAACAGTCTTTAAAAGACTCTAAATATGATTTGTCTATAGATTATGAAAATGCAAGCGGACAATATCAAATTGCTCAGTCAAAGATTTTTGATTTGATAAAAGTAACCCCTCAACACAACGTTAATGTAGATGATGCACCTCCAATGCTTAAAATACCACTATTTCATCATGATATATTTAACTTCAATATACTGATAATAAATAATACATAATATACTCAAATATATTTTCATACCTTTACCACACTGTATACAGCCTGAGCATAAAGTAAATTTACTTCTACAGGATCTTGTGACAATTCACGCGTAGACCTAAATAATCTCTTCTTAAATACAAATCTGTTTTCACCTGATGAACTCCCATTTATTAATCTTCGATATGTCACACATGCTGGTTGCAATTTGAATTGTTTCAATTCCCATGCAGCTATAATATCATAAAGATAGTCAAACGATTTTATATGTTCCTCTCCAGTAGGACGCGACTGAAAAATTGCCCAACCTTCGGTATTGGAAAGATTTAGTTTTTCAGACAATTTTAAGACGGCGTCACCAGCTGAATCTGTAGGATGAACATCAATAGCTTTTGTACGACCATCCAAAAAGAAAAATCGGCATACAATAGTTCCCAGTCGTTTCATTGCCTAAAACATTGAGAAAAACATATTTTAACAGCGCCTTATAAAATAAACAACAAGTAATAATGGTTAACTTAACAGTTCTATAAAATCATTCACATAGTCCTTTACTACTGAAACAATGTTTTGACAAACAAAAACCGCCATAAAACAGCACTCTCATTCGAATCTTTATTTTAGTGCATGTTTTATTTATTGAAAACCGAAAATATGTATATTCAGTACAATATTATCTTTAAGTCAAAACAAGTGAGAGAATTAGAGTCGGTCTAGGCGTGACCATGTGTATTGAGACCTCATATTTGTGACGATATGTTGAAATTAAAAGCATAAGATTATTTAGAGTTACTTATAGTGAAAATGGCAAACCATTATCAAATTATTTTCTTTGTAACATTCAGTAATCCCCTGATTTGCGAAGGCTCATTTTACGAAATTTCGAAGTTGTGAACATAATTCGTAAAGTACAAAATTCGTTTTACGAATGACAAATTCGCTATTACAAACAATGCTTGTTATGTCTTCAAATGAAACACATTCTTTTTCTTCTTTCAGGGATTACAATTCAATTAATTTACAATTGATTTTAAATTCAATTTAAACAGTTGATTTTAAACTTTGATAACTTTAGGATTCTTTTCAATTCAAGAGGACCTCTTGATAGTATAAATGTCAAAACATTATTAACTCTGACCAATTCCGTCATATATATTGGTCGGTCGATATTGATCTTATCGATCAATATCGCTGACTTAACAAATGAGGAGCATTTTTTCAAAACATGACTATTCCATTTTTGTGTTTTCGCACAAATTGAGAAAATAGCTTTTTAGGTATGCCCCTATGTATTTAACCCC
This sequence comes from Cordilura impudica, assembly GCA_963682025.1. Lineage (NCBI taxonomy): Eukaryota > Metazoa > Arthropoda > Insecta > Diptera > Scathophagidae > Cordilura > Cordilura impudica. The sequence goes on from OY821517.1 coordinate 230,420,103, forward strand.
AAAATTTCTTGCATTACAATAGACTACAAGATTAGTCATTGCTTTGTACAGGATTCAAAAATTTAGCAGTAATATATTTGGAATAAATGCAAGATTTGAAATGGAATAATCTTGTTGTGACGCGGCTGATTGGAATAATCATGTTTTGATCCAAACCACTGTGGATTAATCTTGTTTTGCTGAAACTGGTTAGGTATCAGATATCTTATGTTGAATAAAAATAACCTTAGGTTCATCTTTAAATATGTAACGAGGTTTTGATCGACGGCTGGGGTAGTTTAGTCGTCTCCAGGGTCATCCTAAGGACCCTCAAACCTTATGCAATAAAAACACGATAACCTTCTGGGTTACAAAATAGTTTTATTTAAGTGCTAAATGTGTATATATATGTTTACATGTATCTATATACGTATGAAGACGCATCTGACAACAGTTCTGCTTTGTTATTATCGGGGGGTCGGCTATGCCGGTCGGTGGTGTGACTATGCTAGTCGGTAGATGACGATAGTTGGTGACTCGGGTATGCTGGTCGACGGGTGTCGATAGTGTTGGCGGTACGGCTATACTGGCCGACAGATGGCAGCGCAGTGGATGGCTCGGTTGACGGGTGTTAACAGTATCGGCGCTGCGGCTATACTGGCCGACAGATGGCAGCGCAGTGGATGGTTCGAATACGTCGGTCGACAGGCGGTGCCGCTTCTGGCCGGCAGATGAAGGCGTAGTGGTTGGCTCGGATGCGTCGGCCGATAGGCGGTGCGACTACTGGCCGACAGATGGCTGCGTAGTGGATGGCCCGGATGTGTCGGCCGTTAGGCGGTACGACTACTGGCCGACAGATGACGGCGTAGTGGATGGCTCGGATGTGTCGGCCGTCAAGCGGTACGACTATGCTGACCGGTAGATGACAGCGTGATCGGTCGGATGGTGGCGGCAGCGAGGCGGGTGACTCGACTAAGTAGCACGGTTAGTGGCTCGAGTGCACCGACCGACAGATGTCGATAGATGGCTTGGGTGTGCCGGTTGTTGGTATCGTCAGTGCAATGATACTGGCAGACAGATGGCGGCACAGTAGATGGCTCGGATGCCCCGGTCGGCAGGTGGTGTGTACGCTGGCCGGTAGATGACAGTGCGATCGGTCGGATGGTGGCGGCAGCAAGGCGGGTGGCTCGATTAAGTAGCACGGTTATTGGCTCGGGTGCGCCGACAGATGGCAAAAGTATCGGCGGCACGATTATGCTAGCAGACAGATGGCGGCACAGTAGATGGCTTGGGTGCGCCGGTTGATGGTATCGGCGGTGCGATGATACTGGCAGACAGATGGCGGCACAGTAGATGGCTCGGGTGCGCCGGTTGATGGTATCGGGAGCAGTCAGCCGTGAAGCCGCTGGATTATCGGGAGCAGTCACCCGTTAAGCCGCTGGATTATCCGGAGCAGTCAGCCGTTAAGCCGCTGAATTATTAGGAGCAGTCAGCCATGAAGCCGCTGGATTATCGGGAGCAGTCAGCCGTTAAGCCGCTGGATTATCGAGAGCAGTCAGCCGTTAAGCCGCTGGATTATCGGGAGCAGTCAGCCGTGAAGCCGCTGGATTAACGGGAGCAGTCAGCCGTGAAGCCGCTGGATTATCGGGAGCAGTCAGCCGTTAAGCCGCTGGATTAATATGGATGACAACCGGAACCGATCGTCTTCAAAAGATTCGGGATATCTTATAGCAAGATCTCACCACTCACCTTAGCGCCGAAAACTGACTTATCATCCTCAGGCCAACCTTGCCTTCTTATGTTAATAAATTCATAAACTGAGTGAGAATTGAAAATACCATTTGCTTTAACCACTTGATAACTATTTTTAGCAGGCAGAAGTGTAGCTTGTTTTGTTCATGTTTGGTTGGATGTATATATTTTGGTTGTGACGTAGATGTTTTAAAATGACGTGTGGTTGTGCGTGTATGTTGATGTGTAGTTTTATATGAGAGCCGGTTTGTTGTACATGTTTCGTTGAATATACAAATATGTTTCACTGCTGTGATGTAGATTTTGTTGTTTACATGTATTTTGTGCGCTACGGTGGATTTTAATGAATGGTTATTGGGTGGTTGGTTGGTTCTGGTAATGGTTGTTATGTACAATGTTATTTGCGTTGTTACAAATAAATAAAACTAAAAAAAATTACACAGTATTTTTTATTTATTTTTAAATTCTTACATTGAGTTCATCTTGAAATAACTATAACTTAAAAAAAACTCATGGTATGTTTTATTTATTTTTAAATTCTTACATTAAGTTTATCTTTAAATAATTAAAACTGAAAAAAATAGCTCAAAGAATGTTTTATTTATTTTTAAATTTGTAATTCCTTAATGTCGTACAACTTCCAATCCGATCCCAACTTTTAAACTTTTCCAAACTGAGAATAATATTCAATATATTCCTCTGGGGTTGTAATAATCGGATGACGCTTAAGTTCCTTTTCAACACGTCCAAAAACCCTGTCAGCATGCAAGAAGCTGTGCCCTCTGACAGGAAAAAATAGTTGTATTTGTTTAATGTTTTCTGGTGATAGCTGTTGGAGCCAGAACAAAAGTCCATGCACAATATGTGAATTTTTAATCTGGCCCCACAGCCATCACAAAACAACCTGATACAATTAATTCCATCAAAATCATGAGTTTTGTGGTGTTATGAATAGGTGGTGTTATAAATATGTGGTGGTTAAAGGCTAACTATTAGGGGTGTGGTCCTTGCAACCGGCAGAGTTTGCCACTGGTTGTGCTTGTGGTGTCCTGTGTTATGTATTTAGGAGTGTGGGGTTTTACAACCGGCAGAGTTTGCCACTGGTTGTGCTATTGCATTTGCCGATCTTACTATTGTAAGGGCAAATGGAAACTTTTGTAATAAAACTAAGGCAGTTGTTGCCGATTTAGTGTTTAAAATTCAAGTCTGTTTTATTTTGGGTTTTACACCCTTTTTATACAATTTGTCATGATCTAACTTATTCTAGCTTATAGTTAGTGTTACATTTGTTTCACTCAGTACTATGAAGGATCGTATTGCTTTATTCTACATTCCAATTACAATGTTATTTGCTTGGTATGCACTCAAATAATATGAGTCACTCACATATTATTTGTTACATATTTACATATGTACATGCCATGCATAGAACAGTTTGACTCATTATCGATATTGTCTGTTGCATATACACATTGTGTAAATGATATTTTAAATTGTCATCGATACTATTGATTGTCTGTTCTATGTATCATGTATGCATTGTAGACATGTGTGGTACACTACACCCTTACCCTTAAGAGAAAAATTAGGGAGGTAATATTTAACTGCATAATTTTTCTTATCAACTTCATAATACCGTTACAAAATTTCTTAAATTTATTGGTTAAAATATTTATATACAATTTGTTATTAAATTATTGTATTAATTAACAATTATTCTTATGATATTTCTTAATATTCTATATATTTCTTTAAATTGTTATTGTGCAATTCTTTTTCTTTGCCATTATAATCTATAGTGGTGTTTACACCATTTCTCTTAACAATTTTATATGGTCCCTTATATGGACTTTGGTTTTTCTTTCTATTCTCTACTCTTATTAGAACTAAATCTCCTATATCTAGTTTAGGTTGGTTGCTATATTTATCCTTTTCAATTCTATTATTTTTTATACTAATTGTCATTTCTTTTGCTCTATTCAACGAGAATTGTAATCTAACTCGTAGTTCTCTAACGTAGTCGTCATAGTTGTAGAATTTATTTTCATTTTCATTTTCTAGAATGTCAGATGGCAAGCATGGTAACTTTCCGTATACTAATTCAAATGGTGTGTAGCCTGTGTCAATGTGTGGTGCTGTATTATAGGCAAAAGTGAAATATGGAATCCACTTGTCCCATTCATAATCAGTTGCTGTTGTCAATAAAAACTCATTCAGAACTCTATGATTCCTCTCAACTGAACCTAGTGTTTGATGGTGATAGGGTGTTGAAAATGCTTGTTTTATCTGTAATAATGAGCATATGTTACGCATTATCTCATTTGTAAATTCTGTTCCCTTGTCTGACTTAAGTACCTTAAATTGACCATACTTCAAAATAAATTGTTCGACCAATGTTTTGGCTGTTGTAATTGCATCTTTTGTTGACATTGGGTGTGCAACAATGAATTTTGTCAGCTCACATTGCATTGTTAAAATGTATCGGTAATCATTTGAAATTCGAAGCGGTCCTACAGTGTCAATTGAAATCACTTCAAAACTGTTGCCTGGTGTGTTTGTTAGTGTGAATGGTTCCCTTATGTGTTTTGTTTGTTTGTTTTTGTTACACTTATCGCAATATGATACAAAACTCTTCACCATCTTATTCATGTTTTTCCAAATATACCGCTGTTTTAGTTTAATTACTGTTTTTCTTATACCCAAGTGGCCTGCATGGGTGGCATTATGAAATTCATCTATTAGTTTGTATTTTAATATTTCGTTTGTTATTCTCTTTGGGGCATTATATATTAATATTTTTAGTTGAGGACTTTTATAATTTATTTTTATCTTTGCATATGCTTCTTTTATTTCTTCTTTTGTATATACTTTAAATATTTTATCATTATTTGGTAGCGCTACTTCCTTTATATTTTCCTTTCTCATTTTAGATATCAGGTTCTTCAGTAACGAATCTAGTTTCGCTGAATTATTGCTGAATCTTGCTAGCTTTTCATTATATTTTCCATTATTAATATTTTGGGTACGTAATTTCTTCATGGTCGAAACTGGTTTCGATGAATTATCATTACGTCCTATGTGCACTATATTATTTTCAATTTTTATATCGATATCTTCTATATTCTCTATTTCATTAAATTGCAATTTCTTTATATTTTTGACGTCATTAATGGAGGTGCATTCCCATATTTGAAGTTGATCAGGCTTCTGAGAGTTACATGTTTCCAATTTATTTCTGTCTACACGTGTATTATTTTCATTATTATTGTTTTCTTCATTATTTATCATTTTATACATATCTTTAGTTGTTGCCTCATTAATTTTATTTTTCATGGCCCGTGTTGTTACTAATATTTTTCTCTCTTTCTCTTCATGGTTTCGTGGTATCATCTGTTTTAATATATCTGAGTTAATTTCTATCCTGGAAAGTGCGTCATTATCTTTTCCTTGAATGAATTTATAGACATTTTCCTTTGGAATAGTGTATTCAATTTAGCCTGTAGTTCTGGTATTGTCTTATTGCTTTTGTATCTTTGTTCTAATAATTTCCTTAGTTCTTCAAAATTTTCTGGCTTTGTATAGCTCCCTATTGCTGTTCTGACATTTGAGGTAAGCTTAGCATGATATATGTACTGTAGAAAATCTATTTTTGCTGTCTCTGATAAAGTTTTGTTGATGAGTTCTGCTGTTATTAGAAAACCTTCTAATTCTACATAATTACCGGTGAACAATGATAGTGTTTTTGAAACTGTTTCTAAACTAAATGCTGCCATTTTAGTGTCTTCTGTTTCCGTTTCTGTAGATTTTCCTAGTAAATATTCCTTAATGTCCTCATATATATTATTAAACTCTTCCTCAGAAGTTATTGTATTTCCTTGTTCAATTTTTGTTATTTGAAATTCTTTTCTTAGTTCCTCAATATATGCTAATTTGTTTTGGATAGTTTTCTTTGTATATGTCCTTCCTGGACTTTTCTTTAAAATTTTTAATAACTCTTTTAATTTTCCAATTTGTTCTTCCATTTAGATAATTTTACAAAAATTTTCTTTTCTCTTTTTTATTTTAAAAATAGTATAATAGACAATTTCATAAACAATATTTCTAACAATTATGTTTTCAATTATTTATTTAAAATAGTACATTTAAAAAAAAAATTTTTTCTTCAATTATTAAAATTAATTTTATGTAATTTAAGAATATTATAATTGCTAATTGTAATAATATAAATATAAATAATATCTCTAATATGTCATTGAAAGGCATATTTTATTTTCTTCTTATAAAGTGTTTGCTGATTGAAAATATTTTATCTATTACATCGGATTTTTCAATAGTGTCATGTAATTTCGATGCTACTCCTCTGATTTCACCCTGAATAGCCCTGAACAACAATATTGTAATTGTTATAAATATAATCAATGGAAATACAATGCTTCGTATAATTGTACACATTTTATAATAAGTTTCTATTTATTTAAATGTTCTCTGATTTAAAAAAAATTTTTCTTTTTGTATCTGTTAATTATTTATTTTTCTTGTTCTTTTTTTTTTTTGTTCCTTTTTATGCTGGTTTTCAGTTCCTCAATCTTTGACCAAATTTCTTGCGATTTTTCCCACGGGATTGGATTTTCTTCTTCCCTTACAATGCGTAGCAGGTCTGCTAATTTTCTCCGTTCGTGCACCAGCCGTCCTCCTCTTTTCTTCTTAGCAATCTTTGTGTCGACTATCGGTATTGCTGTTAATTTTTTCTCTGTCTTCCTCGCTAGGCTTTGCCTGTATACCTCGATTGTAAGCCGTTTTGGTCCTTGTACCATCGGTTTGTATGCTGGTGGTGGTGTTGCTGGAACACTTAAGGATGAAGGAACGTATTCGTCGGACATGTGTTTATATATGATGTTTAGATGAAAGTGTTTAAATTAGTTCCGAGGTCGTCGTCCAAAGGATCGCCATGTGGTGTTATGAATAGGTGGTGTTATAAATATGTGGTGGTTAAAGGCTAACTATTAGGGGTGTGGTCCTTGCAACCGGCAGAGTTTGCCACTGGTTGTGCTTGTGGTGTCCTGTGTTATGTATTTAGGAGTGTGGGGTTTTACAACCGGCAGAGTTTGCCACTGGTTGTGCTATTGCATTTGCCGATCTTACTATTGTAAGGGCAAATGGAAACTTTTGTAATAAAACTAAGGCAGTTGTTGCCGATTTAGTGTTTAAAATTCAAGTCTGTTTTATTTTGGGTTTTACACCCTTTTTATACAATTTGTCATGATCTAACTTATTCTAGCTTATAGTTAGTGTTACATTTGTTTCACTCAGTACTATGAAGGATCGTATTGCTTTATTCTACATTCCAATTACAATGTTATTTGCTTGGTATGCACTCAAATAATATGAGTCACTCACATATTATTTGTTACATATTTACATATGTACATGCCATGCATAGAACAGTTTGACTCATTATCGATATTGTCTGTTGCATATACACATTGTGTAAATGATATTTTAAATTGTCATCGATACTATTGATTGTCTGTTCTATGTATCATGTATGCATTGTAGACATGTGTGGTACACTACAGTTTTTAAAAAATTTAGCAAAGCAGAACCAATATCTGTAGCACCTCTGTTTGCCTCTTATTCTGTCCAATTGTAAAATAGAGGGTTCTTGGTATCTTTTCCAACAATACAAGAAGTATAAAAGCTAATCTGTCTGATGTAAAATGCTTCTTGAATCGAAGTGCGAGGGAGCGGTTGAACTTGCTGAAGGTCAAAGCTGAAAGTTAAAGTATGTTCTTGTCCTTTTTCATTAAGTCATAGAATGCTTTTGCTCGTATGCTATGTATTCTTTTTTCAGTCATAAAATTAACTTTTTCATCATCTTTTGCTGTTTCTATTTAATAGTGTGCAATAAGTGCAAGTATCAGAAGATGGCGACTGAAAGCCGATGTTAAAGTTTTTAATAAACACTGACTTAAAGAATGACTCTTTGGCTCATTGTACATTTTTCTGAGTTTAGCTACACTTAGTTCTGAAATAAGGATATACGTTTGGATTTTGACCTATTAAAGGGTTTTTCAATAAATAAAACAAAAACAGTTTGGGATATCAGTGAAATTCTTAATTCCTGTGAAAGTACGTTCGATGCCATTATGTATGGAAATCGATCTCTTTTGCGTGGCCACCACGGGCACGCTTGCAGAAATCCAGACGCTGAACCCAATTTTCGACGGTTTTCAAGCATAAATCGGCCGATACTGCTGCAATTTCACGTCCGATATTCGTACGAAATTCATCAATCATCGCTGGCTTGTTGGCATAGACCATAGACTTGACGTAGCCCCACAGGAAATACTCCAACGGCATCAAATCGCACGACCGAGGCGGCCAATGGACTGGACCATTTCGTGAGATAACACGTTCTCCAAACTTGGTTTCCAATAAATTGATTGTGACATTCGCTGTGTGGCTTGTGGCGCCGTCCTGTTGGAACCACATGTCCTCCAAGTCCATATCATCCAATTGGGACCAAAAATATTCGGTTATCATTGAACGGTAGCGATTCTCATTCACAGTAACGTGCCGGTCTTGATCATTACGGAAGAAGTACGGCCCAATGACGCCGCCGGCCCATAAACCGCACCAAACCGTAATTTTTTCGGGATGCAATGATGACCCATGGAGTACGTGTGGATTGCTGTCTGACCAATAACGCATATTTTGTTTATTGACGAAGCCATTCAGCCAGAAATGAGCCTCATCGCTGAAGATGATTTTTCGATGAAAATCCGAATCATTTTCAACTTGTTGCTCAGCCCAATTCACGAACATACGACGCTTCTGGTGATCAAGCGGCTTCAGTTCTTGCGTCAATTTGATCTTGTAAGGATGTAGGCCAAGATCTTTTCGCAAAATTCGCCACAACGACGTCACAGAGATGCCCAATGCTTGAGAACAACGTGTGAGAGACACATTTGGGCTTTCTCCAACTGAAGCCTCAGCGGCAGAAATATTCTCGACACTACGGGCACTTCTTTGTCTCACTGGCACGGGAACATTTTGTACTGTGCCTGTGGATTCAAATTTTTCCACTAGACGCTCAATTGTTGATCTGCTAGAATGATTATGACGACCATAAATTGGACGTAGCGCTCTTAACGTTGAGGACACTGACTCCGAATTTCGGTAGTAAATTTTAATAATTTCGACTCGTTGTTGGCTCGTGTATCTTTCCAGTATGAAATGGCAAACCTTACTGAAGAGAAATGTCAAAAGAGCGGCAAGAAATATGGAGTCGTTTGCTGTCCCTGTCTTTCTACTTTTGTAGCGTCGCTGTTGAAAAACCCTTTATAATGGCTTTCAACAGCTTGCAATTTACTGATAAATGCTATAATCTTCTGCTTGATATCTGCTGATTTCCAGGTTTTTCGGTGTCCTCCTCTTTTTACCTTCATTATTTCTCCATTGCCTAGCTTTCTTCTCAGAACATCCACTCTTGCTCTGCTTAAGCCCAAAGATTTTATAAAAAATCTCTTTCATACTGCCTTAGGGTGACTGTTTTACTTTGGCGATGACGCACTGGGTCATAAACTGAAATGAATCTCGATAAATAACAGTCCTTTTCCACCTTGGACTGGTGTTTGTACAATGCTTTACGATTTTTCAAAATAGCCTTGGTCCGGAAATGGTTGCAAACAAATTCACTCCTTTCGCCATGATTACAAGGCTTCACAAATGCCAGTGCATATGGGTCACAGTCTGAGTAGTCCCTAGAACAAAAATAAAATAAAAATGCAAATCATATTAGTAGATAGATATGACAAAATTAAAAACGTAATATGTAGCTGGTAATACTAACTTCTTTTTATTTTGGCGTCCGCGCTGCCTACTTCTTGAGCCTGTATTAATATATTCTACTGTACATTGACGCTCCATTTTCCAAAATTAATAACTCTTAATAACTCTAAATACAATTCACAAAATACCACTTTAATACACTCTGCAAATGGAAATTCGCTCCACGTGCTCAGATGATAATGAAAATCATGACATGAAGTTAGTGCCTAAACTGTCAAACAAATGCCAGGTCTCAAAAATATGAATTAACGGCCTAATCAGACTTTCACAGATTGGGCGTGTTTACACGAGTGTTGTGCCATTGTTCAAAAACAAGAATTGCAGCTTGCCGTATTAAAAAAGTTTTAATAAAAAGGATGAGGAAATAATCATGAAGATTCTAAACGCGTATCATAATAAACTTAAATTTACTCTTACCATTATTGGATATGACGATTATAAGGGATAATGGTAAGCTGATGACTAATTGGTATTCAAAAGAGAGTGCATCAGGAAGAATGATAAATTATCACTCGACGCAACCAGAAAAATGAAAAGGAATACGGCAATGAATTTTATTCAAAAAATAAAGAAACTAAGCAACGAACGATTTAAGAAAGACAACATTATTATAATAAGTAAAATACTTACCATGAATAATTATCCCAATTTTGTTATTAATAATTTATTAAACATAACACTTAACAATAAGCATAACAAAAAAGACAAACAACACATTGAAGTTGAAAATTTTTACAGTGTACCTTACATGCCAAAACTAACAGAGAGTAAAACACTGAAAAGGGAAATAAGTGATGAAAAAATAACAATAGCTTATAAATCAAATCAAACACTAATACATCTTTTTACCAGCAAAAAATCGAAAATTGACAAATAAAGAACTGATAATGTTGTGTATGAAATAAAGTGTGACGGTTATGGTTTTTTGGAATAATTTATTATTATTAGTAGTATTCAAATACTTTTAAATGACATTTCATATTAATTAACAAATATTATCATATATTCTGATTATATGTTAAAATTTTTAATAAAATTTACAGTTTTCTTTCTAAAAAGATTTATATTAATTTCGTTCTTGACATCATTCGGCATCATGTTGTAAAGATTTAATCCTTTGTAAAATAAAGATTTTTGTATTGCTGTTGTATCTGCTCTCTGTGGTCTAAAGTCTAAGGCATTCCTAAGGTTATAGGGTTGAACATCTCCAACATATCTAATTTGTTCGATCAAGTAATCGGGTGCTCTTCCCATATTCATTTTTTTGATAAAGAATATTGTATTAAGTTGCAGCCTTTGTTGGATGTTTAGCCATTTCAGTGTGTCTAACCGTTAGACTCAGTGTGTCTAAACGTTAGACTCTAACGTATATCTTATTGACGTAAGCCGATTGCATTTTAAAATTGAGCGCATTGCCTTATTTTGTAGTTTTTGCAACCTCGTTATGTGTTGGTGTGAACAGCATGTAAATAATATGGTTGACCCATACTCAAAATGAGGTTTTGTCGTAGCGTTATAGATATTAATTGCGGTTAATATTGTCACCCTGTTTCTTAAACGCTTAAAAAATCCGATTTTCTTGCCAATTTTCTTACATATGTATGTATTCGACATGATCTTTAAAGTTTAAATCTTTGTCAATCAAGAAACCCAGATATTTTATATTATTCACTTTTTCTATTATTACATTATTTATTTTGAATGTTATGTTTGTGTTCATATTGATTTCCATTAATTTAGTTTTGTTTTCGTTGAGTTTTAATTTATTCATTTTAAGCCATTTATTAATATTATCTATATCATTCTTTAAGTTTTCATGACATATTTCCTCCGTTGCTGCTTCTGCGAAAATCAAAGTGTCGTCCGCATATAGTACAGCTTCGCATTTCTCTAATGTATTTTCAATATCGTTTATATATATAACAAATAAGAAGAGCTCCTAAAATTGAGCCTTGTGGTACTCCAAAATCATTTTCTATTGCATTTGGTATTTCATTATTAACATTTGTTAATTGTCTACGATTTGTTAAATATGACTGAAACCATTTTAGCTCTGTATCTTCAACACCGTATTTAGCTAATTTCTTCAATAGGATGTCCCTATCTATCAATAGCTCTTTTAAAATCAAGGAAAATCGCTAATATTTTATTTTTTCTCTTTTTACATTTCCATTTGTTTACGACATAATTTACTGCACATGAACAATTTCTTCTAAAGCCTGATTGATATCTTGATAATAACCTGTGTTGTTCCATGTAGTCTTCCTATTGATTTTTTACTATTTTTTCAATGACTTTTTCACATATTTTTAAGGTGTTAATTGGTCGATATTCTTCACATTTTAATGTATTTTTTACTTTTTCAATAGGAAAAATCATCGATTCTTTCCAATTATTTGGGAATACGCCAGTCTCTACTGATTTATTTATAATATTTAATATAATATAGCCTGTTCTGTCCCAATTATCTAGGATTATGTCACTTGATAGTTTGTTATAATCAGGTTTTTTTTGTTAATGCTTTTAAAAATAATCTTTAGTTCTTGTAAATGTATTGCACGGAATTTAAATTTAAAGTTTATCAGAGGTATTTGATGCTCATACTGCACATTTTCACTGGAATATCTGATTTCCTTAATACTAGTTACAAAATAATTATTAAAATTTTTGGCTATTTGAATTTTGTCTTTATATTCTATTTGTTTATATATCACAGTTTTTATCACAGATTTGGGTTTTTTAGGACTAGTTCTTACATTTCACTCCACATTTCTTTTTGGTTAATTTATTGTTGGCACTATTTATTTTATTATTAATATATTTATTTTTTTATGTTCAATTTTTGCTTTATAGATATTTCTAATTATTTTATAACTATTCCAAGCGTCATTTATATTTGCTGTAATTGCATTTTGATATTTAAAGACTTTTTCTCTTTTTAATGATCTGAGTTCGTTGTTAAACCACTTGTTTTTACTTTTTTCAGTTATTTTTTTTTTTTAATAGTAATTTTTTTTATTGTGTTTCAAGGCAGTTATCAAAATAGTGTATATATTCGTTTAAAACATTTATTTCATCATAATTTAATATTGCACTTATTTCATTTTTGAAGCTGTTTTTATTGTATTTGAAAATATTTATTTCTTTATTATTATCTTGCTTCATAATTTCACTTTAGATAAAGATGTCAATGGATTCACGATCAGATATTTTATTATTTATATTATTTTTTGCCGTAATAGTTTCATTATTAGTTACTATATAGTCAATTAAAGTTTTCGAGTTTTTTGTTATTCTAGTATATTCTTTCATTACATGTTTTAGTCCATTATCATTAAGTATGCTTTCCAATCTACTTGTATAAAAATCATTTTTCCAGTCAATGTTAAAATCTCCGGCTATTAAGATATCACAGTTTGTTTCTCATATTGCTTCTAAAAAATCTTGAAAAGTATCACAGAATTCTGATTTTGAATCACTTGGTGACCTATATATTAAAGGGTGATTTTTTAGCTATTATCTTTTTGGCAACACTGGTTTAAACAGCTGACGCACGTTTCGTGTTTTGTTTCATTGTCAAACATCTTCAGTTTTGTCTATAATTTAACCATGAATCGTCTTACAAACGAACAACGCTTGCAAGTTATTGAATTTTATTATCAAAATGCGTGCTCTGTTAAGAAAGTTCATCGCGCGCTATTTCCATTTTATGGTCAGTTTAATCGACCCACTGAAGCGGCTATTCGGGCTATTGTGACTTAATTTCGCACCAAATTTACATTGTTGGACATTAAACCACCAACACGCTTACGTAGATTGCGAACTGAAGAAAATATCGCAGCTGTATCGGCCAGTGTTAATGATGACCATCAATTATCGATTCGTCGCCGTTCGCAGCAATTCTCATCAAGTCCTAGATTTAGTCTATTATTCTCTTTCATGCAATTAATACATTTCATGATTATTTCAGTATATATACATTTCATGATTATTTCAGTATTACATTCTTTACCTCTGTGGTTTCCATGGCATTTGTAGCACTTGAAGCATTGCATAATGTCCGTACCATCAAAAACTCTACATCTGTCCCATCCTAAATTAAGCTTTTGACCTGTTATTATTTTCGAATACGATTCATTGTCTATTTTCAATTTTGCATTAAATATTGTTCTATTATGTATTTTTGTTTCATATATTTTAATAACGTCTATCTTGCTATTTTTTAGTATTTCGTTCTGTTTTTTAATTTTTCTATTAATTCTTTATCAGACATTTTAAAGTTTAAGTCAGTGATTACAATTTGCATATCAACATCTTTTGGGATTTTTATTTCATAATCTTCACTAATTTCACCTTGTATCGCCTTTTTAATTTTTTTCCGTTCTTCTATATTTTCACTCTGGATCACCACCGTACCGTTTCTTCTGCTTTCAATATTTGTAATTTTAAAATTGATTGGATCAACTTTTTTATTTAATTCAGCTTTTGTTTTTTCTATACTTTGTTTCTCCTTTGGTTTAACAATTAAGGGGACATTTTTTGATAAATCTGGCATCGTTTTCAAAGATTGCGCATATGATATTTTTGTTGTTTTTACCTTTGTGTCTTTTATAACCTTCTTTATTTCGTTGCGCATTTTGTTATTATTTTTTTCGATGGTATCGCGTATATCTTTTTATTATTTTCAACTTTATTTATGATTCCATATAGGATTTTCACTTCCTATAATTTTTTTTCACATAATTTCTGTATATTATCCATCTTTTTGAATCTCGCGTCATAACGACTTTCTATTGCTTCCAATAGTGATTTAATTTCACATTCATTTTTCTTTAGTGAACTTTCAAATTCATGTTTATATTCTAACAAAGATTGTTTATTTTTATCAACACTATTTTGAATTTCTCTTACAACAAGATCTACATTTTGAATATATAGCACACAATCGTTGCAGATATATCGTACAAAATTGTCGTCATCAATAATATTTGCCGAATATTGGTCTATACCAGCACATTTTTTTGTAAAGTGATACACTTTACCACATACTCCATTGCATCGTATGCCAATTTCACCTCTTATTGCTAACTTGCATTTACTGCATTCAGCCATATCATAAGTGAGATTAACAAATTTGTTGCTTCCGAAAAGAAAATTCTACTTTTTGTTAATATTTTATTTTCCACTTTATGAATATATAAAGTTTATGTTTTGAAAATGAACAGTGAAATAAAGTATATAAAGGAACGTAAACAAAAACAAAGAAAGCACAGCTTTATCTCAACACATAAAATAGAGTAAACACAAACCAAATTTTAACAAAAGCGATATACACTAGAAAGTTTACGTATACAACAACAAATACAAGAAACATTAAACACCAAAGAAGACCGGAATAATATTACACTGCAATACTCTATAGCGTTAGTCTAATAAAAACATTCTGTGATACTAGTTGTTAGGTTAAACTGTGATTTATTTAAATTGAAATTATTTATTAAATTTATTAAAATTTTGTGTCGTAATGTCCAGTTTTTTATACAAATTTAAGAAATACTTAATATTTTTTTAATATTAAATTAAAGTTATGTTGTTGTTTTGTAAATTTTTGTTATTAGAAATCAATAAAGTTCACACTCCAGAAGAAGTTGAAATACCGTCAACGAAACTTTGAGTGAAAAGGATGAAATAATTTGAATTTTTATTTTTATTATCATCTTAATATTTAATTGACCATAATTAGCCCGAAAAATAAAATCTCATATATAATAATATTGGTCACAAAATAAATCTTAATAGTAAAGAACATAAGTTCTAAGTGTAAAATGTAGGGATAAAACATGTTTTGTTGCAATTTAGACTAAAATAGTTAATTAACTTCTGGATTAATCATATTTTAATAATATATATATATATAAATGGGTAATGCCATTTTGAAGTGGAATAATCTTTGATGGTGTAATTATAGAGATTTCGCAAATTTTATTTTCGCTGAGTTTTCAATTCAATGCTACCAAACAAAAAAAAAAATAATAAAAAATCACATTTGTCAAAAGTGGAATAATCATGTTTTGAAAAGATGCTCCTCAAATGTATTCAAACTTGTGTGTCGCAATAATGTACATTTATTTGGTACACTGCTTCCGCATTTAAAACAATGAGAATTTTCTAATGTGTCAGCTAACACCCCAATATTGATCGTATCGATCAATGAAGTAGACAATAGTAAAAGTTCTTGGATCGGAGCAGGAAGATGTTTCAAATAGAAAATGAATTACGCATTGTGAAAGCTCTCGGATTTCTCGACAAACTGAGATGATTAAAGCCTTACTCTTAGAAATTGAAAATCGACTCTTAACAGAACTTGATAAGAGAATGTGTTCTATATATAGAGACATTGATCATGTAGCTAGAAACAGTGGCAGACGAAATTGTTACACTCAAAAGTGAAATTAAAGAATCAAAGATTTTATGTTTAAAAAATACAAATTCAGCTTGTGACCTTCGTCTAAATGGTTTATTCAATAAAATTTGCAATATTATCCATATACCAATTCTACCTCTAAACAATTTACCGGTTGCAAAACAGAAACAACAAATCTACTGAAAATTCTCAGGATGCAGTTATTATAACTAAGGTGATATCGCCCTACGATGCAAAATTCTTTTTCAATTCAGTGGGTAAATATATGAAATAGAATGAAAAGAATCTGATGTTAGAAATCCTCGGCTTTGATTCCAATAAGCCTTTTATTTTTTTTATTTATTTATTTATTAAATATGGATATCACATACAACAAGATATAAATCTTTTTAATTACCGTATATGATCTTATAATGATACAATAAATTTGTGATAGTAGTTACAATACTTTTAAGAAACAAGAAAAATATAAAAAAAATAATTTTAAATTACAAAAGTATAAAAATATAAGTAAAAAATTAATACATAATGGGAGAGTATAGAATATATAATATAATCACAAATGAAACAATAATTAAGAAAGTTGAAAATTAGAGACCAAATCATTTTTAAACAATTCATTTTTAAATTGTAAAGCGTTGTCTGTTATTTGTAAATTGTTGGGTAACGAGTTCCACAGACATATGGTATTTATAAAAAATTGCCAACTAGAGATTAATGTTCGATATCGTAATTGTATAAGATTATTTCCTCTATTGGATCGTGCAAATTGAAGGCGTTCAATTAAATAAGATGGTTCTTTGGTGTATATTACTTTGTGAAGTAGAATCAAAGATCTTATTTTTATTAAGGCCACGAGGTCAACTCCGTACAGAGACTTAGAATATAGAGAAGTTCCATCATATCTCTTTATAACATACACATAACATAGGATCGCATTGTAAGCTACTAATAATCTCCTTTTACTTTCTGAATCACAAAAAGCAAATATCTCACAACCATATAAGAACTTCGGCATAATGAAAGTTTTCGCGAGAAGCACACGAATGTTTAAAGGTGTAAGATTTCGTATGGCGTACAACGTTCTTAGCATTACAAATATTTTTCCAGATGCGGAATTAATCTGATTGTTCCACGTGAGCGATTTATTAAAAATGATTCCCAGATTCTTAGCAGATTCCACAATTTCAATATTCTGATTACCTAATGATACTGGAATATCTATAGGGATGGTTTGATTTCTTTGAGTTATAACTACACATTTTGATTTTTTTGGATTTAAGTAAAGTCCGTTTGAAGAAGCCCATTCAAATATTATATTGAGATCCTCATTAAGCTTTTCAGTGCATTCACGAATTAATCCTTTTTTACAGCTAATATTAATTTGGACATATATATATGGATATGGATATTGCTGTGTGAAAGTTGACTGGGTAAATCATTAATGTATAATGTGAATAATAGTGGGCCAAGAATAGAACCTTGCGGCACTCCTTTAGATACATGTAGTGCAGTGGAAATTGTGTCACCCGAAGATACAGATTGGAAACGCTTAGTAAGATAAGAAGCTAGCAGCGATGCAGCAGTTGAAGTAAAGTTGAATTTATTTGATAGTTTATTGCAAAGAATTCCATGATTAACAGAATCGAATGCTTTAGAGTGATCCAAAAGCACCAGAAACGTAACACATCCATTGTCAAGATTTTGTCTGATGTCTTCAGATACATTAATGAGCGCTGTGACGCAGCTATGCTTTGGCCTAAAGCCTGATTGATTTTTAGCTAGGAGATTGTGATTAGTTAAATATTTACTCATTTGCTCATATACCAGTCGTTCAAGTACTTTAGATAAGTACGGTAATATTGAAATAGGGCGAAATTCAGTTCCAGTTTTCTTGACAGGAATGATACTTGCATGTTTCCAACAATTTGGAAAGTGACTTGTGGTAATAATGGTGTTAAAAATGTGGGTGATGTAAACTAATACCTTAAGTAGAAGAAGTTTTACGAATTTTGGGTGTATCTGGTTAAACCCGACTGCATTGGACTTCACGGATAAGCAACTTAATAACACATCAATAGGCAAGACACATGAAAATTCAAATTGATGCAATGGTGGAAGTTGCCTGGAAGTTATGGATTTATTTATTTGATTAATTGTTGGATTTTGATCCAATAGCACAGTTGAGGGTATATTGATATATGATGCATTTAATTCATTTGCATCAACATTACAAATAGGTTTTTTATTTCCGATTCCGATTTCCTTAATCGTTTGCCATTTCTTGTTAGAGTCAACAGCCGTTCGAAATCGGGCAGCGTAATAGTTTGATTTTGCTTCTCTTATGCTCTTATTAACATTCCGACATTTGATAGTGGAATTAAACCAAAACTTTTTGGTTTTATCACCTCCGTAAATACGCAAGGGAACAGTAATATCAAAGAGGCGCAGTATATGGCTTGTGATAGATTAGTAGGATCGCCATGTATTAAGTTAGGGTGTTCTTATTACTTTTTTTATATAGTAAATTAAAACATATTTTTTTATTTTTATTAGTTTAGTATAATCTTTATTGTTTACTAAGTTGTTCTTTGTCAGAACAACTGTTACTCTAGACGTTTAGAGCAAGATTGATTTAAAACTAAAATGTGGCAGGTTTATATACTGAAATACTAACTATAATTTTACAAAAATATTCTCTTAAATTCTAAGTGCTTACGCAGCATAGTGAGCGACCTTTGTAAATCCGCTCTATGACACACATGTGTGAAACACTTGTGTTAACCACACCGCTTGCATCAACGTTAGATGGGTGGTCTCAATATTAAGTATTTCAATATGTCAAGTGCAACAATATCGAATACACAAAACATACGTTTCCGTATTTGCTTTGAGTTGCCGTCATGCATGCACTTGAAATCAGATACTCTTTTATTTATCTTTGGCTTTGGTTTGTTTACTGACAACACCATGCCATACCCATTCATTGATCGCAATGTTTATAGTAGAACCCAACACGTGCATTCTCACATTGCAACGTTTCTGGTCAACACATGTATGTCAAGTGGTTGTTCAAATACTCTATGCTCTGCATTCATGCACTAAGTGAATGCCCTATAGTATGCATACATTACACCACCGCCCTTAAGAGGAATCATACAATTTCTTCAAGTTCAAAAGAGATTGTAGGATTACTGTGTATATTATTGTATGCATACCACACGTTTTGTTATCCTATACATATTTTTATTAATGTAATGCTTATATACCCAATAAACATTATAAACTTACTATAAATTGATTATAAACCTACATTAGTAAACGTAAGCTTGGAAATTCTGTATGGTAATCATTGTAACATGTTGATTTCCAATTATCGGATAAACAAAAAGGGTCCCTTATTCTACAATTGTATCCATGCTTGGAAAACAATTGGAAATCAATTTGTGAAAACAATATTTAATAAATCATGTAGAAAGTTTGTTGTAATTTTATATATCTCTTATTCTACAATTGTATCCACGCTTGGAAAACAATTGGAAATCAATTTGAAAAAACAATATTTAATAAATCATGTGGAAAGTTTGTTGTAAATGTGTATATTTGTTTGTTTGAAAATTGGATGTAAATACTTTTCCAAAGTAAAACAAATTTAAATTTATATTTATATATTTACATATTTATTAATTAATATATTTAATGATTTAAGAATAAGTGAATGAATATAAATGAATAAGTGATACATTAAAAATAAATTTGATTGGAGTTTTTTTAAGAGTTCTTACGTCTTTGGGTAGGCCATTTACCACTCTGCCCACAATTTGCAAAATTTCGTTGGCAGCGGCAGTCGAAATTTGATGCTTTATAAAGCATTTTGCCAAATCTGTTCCTAAGTCTGCAACAGCATCGTCTTCTGAAGAATCTGCAGCATTGTCTTCACTGGAACTGCTTTGTAGTAAAACCAAATCTGGAGAGCTTGGGCGACTGTTGATTTCCTTTGGTGGATGAATAGTCAAATCATCGACGTTTGCATTAATCGTTAATGCCTTAACTATTCCTTCACTCCTTTTTCTTACACTTTTTTTATATTTATAAGGCATATTTACCTCTTATATATTTATTAAATACAACACAAATTACTTTAAAAGGCCACTAAAACAAATTAATTTTAAGCACAACTCGACAAGTGTCAAATAAAAGTGAAGGCATTGACGAAATGAAAACAAAACAAAAGTCAGAGATACGAGCCGATCCATTGTAATCGGTGGCGGCGGCAGAGTATTTTTAAGTCAGCGACCACAAAATTAATAAAAAAAAAAAAAACAAGAATAATTAGAATTACAATTTCCGACTTCAATAAATATTTTTGATATTGATTTTATAAGGGATTTGATATTTAGAATCTCTTTAAAATCAAAAAACCGCGTATTAAAAACCGTATCATTGGTGTCGGCGGCGACGATTGTAATTCAAGCAGGCCAGTATACTTACGAAAGTATTGTAAATTTCTATTTAAGTACATCTTTTACAAATCTATTATAAATACATTACAATAAATTTGTGAATTTTAATTTTCGTAAACTAGTTTGGAAATAGTGTTTGGAAAACAATTGTTAATAAACTAGTTTACGTCAATGTTTATTGGGTATACGTTTCCATTGTTCTAGTAATTGTATTAAGATTATACTGATATTTAATGTCAGCTACTATGTATATAATTCTACTGTTTATTATAAATATGAATCATTATGTGTATACATTTGTGTTATATTCATTTTATACATATGACACCTTGTTCGCATACTGTAATATTATATGCGAATGCCATTGACAATTAAATTATAATTTTATTGGTAAAAAAAAAAAATTTTTTTTCCGTAATTCTACGCTTTAAATGAATAATGTCATTAACACCTTAAATAATATTTTCATTAACATATAGAATATATTTACATAATTGTTTGTTTAACTTAATTGCTACTTTCGATTATGGTAATTTATATTCAAAAGAAAATTATTATGCCTGTATTTTTTTTTTTCTTATTTAAAAAATTTTTTTTTTTTTTTTTTTTTTCAATCGCTTATATTTAGTGAGTAATAATAATAATACAATTCATTAACAATAATAATTTCATTAACGTATTTTCTTTTTCTTTTAGCTTAACAAGTACGTTTGTTTATTATATATAAAAAAAATTCTTATCATGTAGTTTGGTTTTTGTTATTTATCATATTTAAAATTCTTACGAATGGTTATACTTTTTTAACAAATTCTTATGGTGAGTCTTAATATTACTTCCTATCTTTACTGAGATATTCAAATCATCTCTCTCTACTATGCTATAAGGACCTCTGTATGGTGCCTCGTTTTTCCTTTTATTTTCTACTTTAACTAATACTAAATCACCTATATTTAAATCTATCCTATTCGTCTTTTTCTGTGATTCTATTTGTCTATTTTTCTTCACCTGTTCAGTCATGTGTTTCGCACTGTCCAGTGAATATTTCAGTCTGGCCTTTATCTCGTTTGCATAATTATCAAAATTATACACCTTGGGATGATTCCGGATTTCATCACCTGGTAAATTCGGTAATTTTCCAAATATCAACTCAAACTGAGTGTACTACTTTACAATTGTTAAGTATTGATATCTTAAAATTATCATCTGTTCATACTAGAATTATTGTTATTTTATATTATATTTCTTTTACATAATTATTCTTAGAATTATGTATTGAACACAAAATTTATTTCATTCCATTGTAATTTTCACCTTAAAACTTTATCATTAATATTCAATGCAATACAAATGTAAGTTTATTTTACCAATTCATTCTATAATCGATTTATATTAATATTTCTATCAATTCAACTTAAATATTCATTTCATCGATTTATTTTAATCTTTTTTTTCTGTTCATTTTAAATATTTATTTCATCAATTTATTTTATTTTTCGTTAATTTTAAATATTAATTTCATCAATTTATTTTAATATTTTTATCAATTCATTTGCCTGTGGTCAATGATAAGGTAGTTATCGATTTCATTAATTATATGTTGCCTGGTGTATTCTTAAGATTCTGTTATTTAATCATCTTATTGTTACTTGCTTCTATTTTCTCTTCCATTATTTCTCTATTCTTGGGGCTTATTCTCATACCATATATATTCATTTCTTATACTCCATATATTCATCTCATAATAGATATCAGTTTCTTCACATCGAAATCTAGTTTCGCAGAATTATCACTGTATCTCGCTAGCCTAATTATTCATTCATTATATCAGGCACGTAGTTTCTCCATAGTCGAATCTAGTTTCGATGGATTATCACCACGTCCTATGTGCGTAATATTCTTCCTTTCATTCCCCATTTTTATCTTCCAATTATCAAATTATCTCCATTTATTTATTTCCTATTCATATATCTGCTCCTAGCATCACTTACAGATGTACACACACACATCTTGAAGTGATCAATTCCAACAGGTGCTGTTTCATCTTATCCTCATTTTATGCTATTTCATTCTGTCAGTCTTCACCAGTATTCATTCCTACTATTTGAAATACTATTCTCAATTCCACCCTTATCATTGCCTAAACGTATAATATATTGATGCCATTACAATCTATTTTGTTATTCATAAGTTTTATATATTTCTTTTTTTCTACTCATCAATTCCATTGGATTAATTAACATATTACAATTGTTAAAAAAAATGTCATAATTATTTTTCTGAGACACAAATGCAGTATTCTATTATAGTCCTAATTACCTTTCCTATATGTAATAGAAACTTCTTACTTTATTCCCTATATATATTATTTTTCCTTTTTATAATAATAATGTATTAATCTTTTTTTTATATATATATGTATAAGATACTAATAATTAATTTTTACATCTTTCTTTCTTAATTTTTTTTTTAAGATTTATTATTTAAAATATGTATTTATTCTTTTTTTTTTTATATACAAATTTTGTTAAATATTGTGCTCTTAAGCCTACAAATTTTTTCTGTCTTATCCCCAAATTTGCTATAAATATTTCGAGCTCTTCTCTCGCACCGTTAAATATCGGTATGAGTTTTGAAATTGCTGCTAAATCAGTCGTGTTTAATATGTTATTCGCCATTGTATTGTATAATTTAGTTGTCTCTATTTTCTTGAGTATATTCTCAAGTTTTTCTTTTCTTTCCATAAAAAAAAATTATTTTTTTTTTTTTGTACAATTTTCAGCAGTTTTTTATTTGCGCAAAAGCACTTAAATAAAAACCGTCCCTAACAATTTTTATACTACCTTATTATCACTTGTAATGTAGTTCGTCAAATTGGATTAACAAAAGATGATTTGTAGGGAGTACCAGGATTAGTATGATGACCGTTATGCTTCCAGGAGCTTCATTATCTAGATTTTCAGGATTACCATGATGATTAAAGATGTACCAAGGATGTAAGGCAGGATCTGGATGGTGATGGTGATTCAGGATTCAGGATTCAGTGTGATGGTGATTTTGGTTGTAGATCAGGATCAGGATGATGGTGATTTTGGTTGATGATCAGGATCAGGATGATGGTGATTTTGGTTGATGATCAGGATCAGGATGATGGTGATTTTGGTTGATGATCAGGATTCCAGGGATGTCCTTAGGATCGCCATGTAATAGATGTCCTAAGGATTGAGGATTTGAGGATCAGGTTCGGTCTCAGGATCGCCATGTGATAGATTAGGGGGATCGCCATGTATTAAGTTAGGGGTTCTTATTACTTTTTTTATATAGTAAATTAAAACATATTTTTTTATTTTTATTAGTTTAGTATAATCTTTATTGTTTACTAAGTTGTTCTTTGTCAGAACAACTGTTACTCTAGACGTTTAGAGCAAGATTGATTTAAAACTAAAATGTGGCAGGTTTATATACTGAAATACTAACTATAATTTTACAAAAATATTCTCTTAAATTCTAAGTGCTTACGCAGCATAGTGAGCGACCTTTGTAAATCCGCTCTATGACACACATGTGTGAAACACTTGTGTTAACCACACCGCTTGCATCAACGTTAAATGGGTGGTCTCAATATTAAGTATTTCAATATGTCAAGTGCAACAATATCGAATACACAAAACATACGTTTCCGTATTTGCTTTGAGTTGCCGTCATGCATGCACTTGAAATCAGATACTCTTTTATTTATCTTTGGCTTTGGTTTGTTTACTGACAACACCATGCCATACCCATTCATTGATCGCAATGTTTATAGTAGAACCCAACACGTGCATTCTCACATTGCAACGTTTCTGGTCAACACATGTATGTCAAGTGGTTGTTCAAATACTCTATGCTCTGCATTCATGCACTAAGTGAATGCCCTATAGTATGCATACATTACAGGCTATTAAAAAATTGTAATTGTTCCTCAGCAGATACCATGTTGTATATAAAATTCCAGTTAGTGGTGTTAAATTTTTCTTTCAATAAACTATAGTTAATGTCCCGAAAATCACGAAAACTAATGGAACTTTCTGTTGTCATTAATTTGAAATCATATGACATAAAAATTAAGTCGTGTTTTGAAAAACATGGCGCAGTTAGTTGATCGTACAGTAATAAATTTGAAACATTACCCAATATAAAAATATCTATTAGTGTACTACTAGCATTCGTGAAGTGAGTAGGGTGCTCAGTGTTTGCTATATGTAAGTCGATAGATATCAATTGACTCTGTAAGTTCGAATCCATTAGAATATTACAGTTAAAATCACTTGCAATAATCACATCATTGTATTGAATATTCAGAATATCCAAATCGTGGAAAAAAGGTTATAATGTGATTCACGAGCTGGTCGATAAATGCAACCTAGCAACATTTTTTTATCACCACTAATAATTTCAACAAAAAGAGAAATTTGACAGCAAAATAACCTACAGTCCGCATATACTTTTCGGGGCCTTGTTTACGTAAAACGCCAACGCAACCATGAGCCTATTTGTATACCGTATATCGACGTTCTTGAACAATTATTTCGTGATCAGGCTAATTTGCCGTCCGAAGCAACATCATTTTAACTGTTTTTTTATTTTCCATATTACCAAATATTACTTTTTTAGATCATAAAGTAGTTTTAATCTCAACTTTCTTTGTAATTATTAATGTTTGTAAATTTTACTAAGCTTTTTTATTCCCATGTCATAGCTTGCATTGTTGTTAGTTCTGTTCTTCGCATTGAGTATCTCTGGTAAAAATTTTGGCTCGTCAAAAGACCGGTATCAACATATGTCATATTAACGCTCAAAGTATTAACAATAAAACTGTTTAGATTAGTGCTTGAAAACTCTAATATAGATGTTGTATGTGTATCTGAGACTTGGCTTTCCACCTGATAGCTTAATTTGCCTTGATGGTTACAAAGTCTTCAGATCCGATAGTCCGATAGTGGAGAAGTTGCTATTTTTATCAAAAAAACAGAAACTCCGAAGACTTTATTGAATATATTTTTTTTAGATTACTTCATACGAAAGAAAACTGCTAATTGGTTGTGTATATAGACCTATGGGAAATACTAACATGTCCGCCATCATCTCCAAATTGGAATCGCTAACCCAGTCATACAATGATGTTGAAATTTCAGGAGACTTTAATTTAAACATCTTATTCGAATCAACTCTCTTAGAAAATATGTCATATCTTGGTCTTGAACCTACAAACCGCTCGATTCCTACTCATTTTTCTACCAGCAACAATACTTTGTTGGACCTATTTTTGTAAGCAATATTTCTAATCAAATAATAAATAAACTGGTATTTCGGAGAATGGCCATAAAATACTTCGACCTGATCCAAAAACTTGTCTCTGGGGCAACTGATATTTTGACAATAAAAATCACATTCAATATAACGTGCACTAAAAACTACCTATAGGATTGACAAAAAAAAGCCGCAATGAAAGACGGATACAAGATTCAGACAAATGTTGGGGGGTTTAACATGTTGTGGGTACTACAGTATCGAGGGTATGAAATTTTAGTTAGTATAAGTTAAGTGTAAGTATAAGTTTTATTTGTAAGGTTTTAGAAAGAGTTACACACAAATAGGAAGATATTCAAAATAGTGCGTATGATACAAATTGACAAACCGTTGTCTTGAGTTATAAAACATTTATTTTGATAGATATCTAACTCGCATCCCACTAAGCGATCAAAAAGCTCTTAAAGAGCAAACACCTAAGCTTTTTTTTGAGCAAAAAAAAGTCAAAATTTTTTGATTTGAAAAAAAATAAAAAAAATTTTTTTTTTCGAAACATTGAAGAAATAGCTACTCGTATTTAAACAATTTGGGAGAAATTTTGCTAAGAACAATAGGTAATAAGTTACATGAACATACAGTCTAAATTGAACAATTAAAGCAACAACATCTTTATCGTGTGTTTCTTCTTTGGCTAAAAAGTAAAATCCATAGTGCATTTACATAGCAATAACTATTAAAAAAAATCAGTTAAAAACAACAAAACTCAAAACAATTAAGAATTGTTTTTAATGCGTATTCTTCTTCCATAATAATTCTTGAAAAATAGAAAAAATTAAAACATTGACTGTTGAATAAAATCAACTACAATGAATGAACCTCTCAATATTGGGAACAAAATTTTTCTTCCCCAACCCAGCTTTATGCTGGATATTGAGAGATATCTCAAAAACCCAACAATTGGACCAAAATAGCTACTAATGACCAGAACCAGTTCAAACCCTACCGAAAACAGTGACAATAAAATAACCAAAAGCTACGAAAATGATACTAAATATTCCGAAAGTTTTTCAAAAGTCATTGATAACATCTGTGGAGAAATTGATTGGTAAAACTTGTATCCATCTTACCCACCATTAATGTGGAAGTAAAGGAACACAACACACTTATTTACTCCAAAGGAGTAATTTACTGTAACCTACTGTAACCTAAGAAATATTACGGAAAATGAAATTCAAGTGGAACTAAAAACTCAAAAAGTCACTGAAGTTAAAAAAATACTAAAAAAAATAAAATGAAACAGGCCTATTTAGATACATGGATAGATAGATAGATAGATTTCTTTATTGAGTTTTTCATTCATTCGTTATAATACTTATATAATAAAAAATAAAATAATAATAAAGATTTTACGGCATGGTTTAAAAAACCGTCTGCCGGAAGTTTGGGATTGATTAACAAATATATAAAAAATTTTATGCTTATTAGGAATTTATATGATACAGTTTTAAACAGCATTTTAAACTAAAAGTTATATTCATTAATTAATATTTTCCTATAATTTAAGGCTTTTGTTATAAATTATATAATGGGTACCAATTTTTATTAGGACCACCGTTTAAAATATCAAACATTCCACAATCTGTCAATCGTGTAAAAAAAAAGACATCAATATTAGTTCTTTTAGCACAGGACACCTTCCTAAGAAATGTAACAATGTTTCTTTCTTCCTTCAGATTACATAGTGAGCATATTCTGGATTAAACTGTACTGTATGTATTTACGTTCAGCCAAAATAGGTCGCCACGTGCCTTCATTATAATGGATATGACATGTTGATTATAAAGGGTGATTTTTTAAGAGCTATAGGAAAGTTTTCCAAAAAAAAAACACATAAAATTCAGAAAAATGCATGAAATCTTTATTTGAATCGATAGTACGGTCCATATAATTTAATGTTTGAAGATTATTTCATGCAAATGTTGACCGCGACTGCGCCTCAAATGGTCCATCCGCTTAGTCCAATTTTGGCATACTCTTTCCATTTCGGCCGGTATCTCACGAATAAATGCTTCAGTGTTGTCTTCCAATGCGTCAATTGAAGCGGGATTGTCTGTCTAGACATGAGCTTTGACATAGCCCCACAAAAAATAGTCTAAAGGCGTTAAATCGCACGATCTAGGCGGCCAATTGACCGGTCCCGAACGTGAAATAAAATTTCAACGAACTCGCCTCTCAATTAGTCCATTGTTGCGCGTGCTGTGTGGCATGTGGCACGGTCTTGTTGAATCCACATGTCATGCATGTCAAGCTCTTGCATTTTGGGCAAAAAAAGGTTGGATATCATCTCTCGGTATCGCTCACCATTCACAGTTACGTTACGATTCGGCGACGAATCGATAATTGATGGTCACCATTAACACTGGCCGATACAGCTGCGATATTTTCTTCAGTTCGCACTCTACGTAAGCGTGTTGGTGGTTTAATGCCCAACAATGTAAATTTGGTGCGAAATTTAGTCACAATAGCCCGAATAGCCGCTTCAGTGGGTCGATTAAACTGACCATAAAATGGAAGAAGCGCGCAATGAACTTTCTTAACAGAGCACGCATTTTGATAATAAAATTCAATAACTTGCAAGCGTTGTTCGTTTGCAAGACATTTCGTGGTTAAATTATAGACCAAACTGAAGATGTTTGACAATGAAACAAAACACGAAACGTGCGTCAGCTGTTTAAACCAGTGTTGCCAAAAAGATAATAGCTAAAAAATCACCCAATATTGTTCATTGCAGTATGAGATACCTTTGGAATGATTCAAAAACTTATATGTTCTTTGTTGACTTTGGAGAGCTGATACATGGTAATCATGTTCAATTTCATTCTTCTTTTTTTGGATGAGTTGAAAACATATATTATTCCATACGGATTTACAAAGTTTGCGTTATTGAGGCCCGTTCATCTAAATCTTTATATAATAAATTTTTTTGCTAACAATTGCCTCCGAGAATTTATGTCGTAATCTACGATTTTCATACTCGAATAGAATTTTGAATATATATTTCAAATGCAAACTGTATGTATATATATGAGCCTCTTCCTGACCCGTTTCAATAGCAATCACATAATTTGGTGTATTATCTGGTAGGTTTAATATTCTTTTTGTGAAAAACGTTTGCAGTTTATCTACATAATCGAATCCTGAAAAACCCCTTATCTGCGCTCCATACGTTTGTATGGATCCGCAGACGGCTTGAAATAATTTCCATTTTGCTTTTAGTGGCACATCCCTCTTACCAATAAATTCCTTCCACGTAATATTAATATTATATAAACCTTTGCCTCAATAGACCTCCCAGAATCTATTAATTTGGTTACCAAATTACTCGTGTAAGACCATACATCTCACTTCCACTTAGATGTCACAATTGTTTTCGCTTTGGTCCAAATTTTGTAAATATGACAAACTATGCATAAACTGTGGAAACATTGATCACTTAGCTGAAAATGTAATTTGCGAAAAAATAAAAACATGCAATATTTGTGAAGAAACCAAGCTAAGTAATACTATGCACTCAGTTATTTGCAAAACTTGTCCAATTTTTATAAAACGCAATGAAATCTAAGCAATAAAAACACTAGAAAAAGTAGACAATAAAACTGCCGTCAAAAAATATAACGAGAGAAACTCACAAGCCAGCTACTAAAATGCAGTAAGACCAGCCGTAGTCTACGATAAACCAACAACTGTAACATCATTCCTATCAAACAACAACATTCCCAAAAACAGCAACTAACTATAGTAATTCTACAATAACAACAAACCCCACATCGAACCCAACAACAAATAATAAATAAAAGGAAGACACTAAAACTACAATCGAAAAAACAACAACAAATCCAGCAAATACAGCAACGAAAGTAAAAATTCTACCTATAAAAATACACGTCGTACAAGAAGCCAATTTCAAGCTAACGCAAAGAAGAAAAAAACTGCAAAGGAGAGCCAGGAGAGCCAACAGAGTGATGATAGTAATAAGAATAAACATTAATAGGGAAAGCGACCCGACTGTTCTAGGGAAAGCGATAGGGAAAGCGACCCGACAGTTCGAGCCAGACAAAAACCTTGGACTGATGCGCTGAGGGTAATGACGTATTACTCCAATGTAACGGGTGATTTTTTTGAGGTTAGGATTTTCATGCATTAGTATTTGACAGATCACGTGGGATTTCAGACATGGTGTCAAAGAGAAAGATGCTCAGTATGCTTTGACATTTCATCATGAATAGACTTACTAACGAGCAACGCTTGCAAATCATTGAATTTTATTACCAAAATCAGTGTTCGGTTCGAAATGTGTTTCGCGCTTTACGTCCGATTTATGGTCTACATAATCGACCAAGTGAGCAAACAATTAATGCGATTGTGACCAAGTTTCGCACTCAGTTTACTTTATTGGACATTAAACCAACCACACGAATGCGTACAGTGCGTACAGAAGAGAATATTGCGTCTGTTTCTGAGAGTGTTACTGAAGACCGTGAAATGTCGATTCGTCGCCGTTCGCAGCAATTGGGTTTGTGTTATTCGACCACATGGAAGATTTTACGCAAAGATCTTGGTGTAAAACCGTATAAAATACAGCTCGTGCAAGAACTGAAGCCGAACGATCTGCCACAACGTCTAATTTTCAGTGAATGGGCCCTAGAAAAGTTGGCAGAAAATCCGCTTTTTTATCGACAAATTTTGTTCAGCGATGAGGCTCATTTCTGGTTGAATGGCTTCGTAAATAAGCAAAATTGCCGTATTTGGAGTGAAGAGCAACCAGAAGCCGTTCAAGAACTGCCCATGCATCCCGAAAAATGCACTGTTTGGTGTGGTTTGTACGCTGGTGGAATCATTGGACCGTATTTTTTCAAAGATGCTGTTGGACGCAACGTTACGGTGAATGGCGATCGCTATCGTTCGATGCTAACAAACTTTTTGTTGCCAAAAATGGAAGAACTGAACTTGGTTGACATGTGGTTTCAACAAGATGGCGCTACATGCCACACAGCTCGCGATTCTATGGCCATTTTGAGGGAAAACTTCGGAGAACAATTCATCTCAAGAAATGGACCGGTAAGTTGGCCACCAAGATCATGCGATTTGACGCCTTTAGACTATTTTTTGTGGGGCTACGTCAAGTCTAAAGTCTACAGAAATAAGCCAGCAACTATTCCAGCTTTGGAAGACAACATTTCCGAAGAAATTCGGGCTATTCCGGCCGAAATGCTCGAAAAAGTTGCCCAAAATTGGACTTTCCGAATGGACCACCTAAGACGCAGCCGCGGTCAACATTTAAATGAAATTATCTTCAAAAAGTAAATGTCATGGACCAATCTAACGTTTCAAATAAAGAACCGATGAGATTTTGCAAATTTTATGCGTTTTTTTTTTAAAAAAAGTTATCAAGCTCTTAAAAAATCACCCGTTACAACGCATTGCTGAACCCCTCCGGTGCCGATATTGAGGGCAGTGCCGGTTCGATGGGCGGATCGTTTCTCCCTATGAACGGCCTTCCAATTAAATAATTATACTACATATATATTTTGTATACATTTATTGTAACAAATTTTGTAAATATCATCTTTATGCTAACAACACTAATCTTGTAGTTCTTAATATATTAAATAACTCAAAAATAATTACAACACTAATATCCATTTCTATATATTACTAATACGTCACTAAAAATTTTACAGTGGAATATAAAAGGTTACATAAACAACTGTAACGAACTACAAATCCTCATAAAACAATACAATCCCAAAATAATATCCTTACAGGAAACAGACTTACAAAATATAAATAATATCATAATACCTATATCCTTCAAGATGTACTTATCAAACTCAAATCACAATGCCTTCGGAGGCTCAGCCCTTCTAATACATAGTTCCATTAATCATTAGACAATAGACATACAAAGTAATTTCGACTCTATAGCAATACTTAAAAAAAGCTTTTGTAATCTTCTCCACATACATTCTTCCAACAAAATCATTCAATTATAATAAACTTTTACACTTATATAATATCAGACACCAAATATTAATTACGGGCGACTTTAGCAGCTGGCACACTAACTGGGCTTCGCGAGTAAATAATAAAAGAGGCGAAACATTAGCAAAATACATAACTTAATCAAGACTTACTATTTTAAATAACATTTCAACAACACATCTTTCTACACACAAGACATTTTCGAATATAAATCTTTCAATTGTTTCCTCAACTCTTACCATTTACGCACAATGGTCAATCTATTCAGACCTGTACGGCAGTGACCACTTCCCAATAATTACAACACTCTTTCCAAATGACGTAAACCAAACGAATTTAATAAGTAGACCTCGCTTCAATCTTAAACGTGCAAATTGGATTAATCATAGTAATCTATCGGACAGATACAGCAGTAACCGACCAGTAAGCCTCAACATTAATAAAGAAGCTGCCAATATACACAAAATAATATTACAATGTGCCAACGAAAGTATACCTCAGTACAAAATATCTGCCCACAACCCTTCAGACCTTGGTGGTCAGGAACATTAGAAAAATTAAAAACAAATAAAAATCACCTATTTTACAAATTTTGAAATAATATTTCAACCGAAAACGAATCAGAATTGAAAAAGGCAAATGCACTGTACAAAAGGGAAATAAAAATTTAAAAAAGAAAATCAATTAATGACTTTGCATCCGAAACTAACCCTCAAACACCCTCAGAAACAATGTGGTGAAATATTCGAAGATTTTGTGATTTAGAACCAAAAATTCCAATACATTGCATACAAAACGGTTATAATACTAGCAATACTACCACGGACTCAGATCTTATTGCCAACATTTTCTGTGATTACTGGTCAAACGAATCTAGCGATAATCAATTTTCTGACACTTTTCAGCAATTTAAACAATATGTATCAACTATTGAAAAACATCTTATTCCAAGTAAAAACGCTGCTTATATAGAAAAAAAATAACCATGATGGAGCTCTCCATTGCACCAAACAGACTAACTGGTAAACTCCTGGTATGGATCGTATATCATACCCCATGATAAAAAATCTATAAAAACAAGTACACACGAGACTAATCCTACTTTATAATAATATCCTCTATAATTACGTTCCCCAAATATATAAAACTAGTCTTATTATACCAATACTTAAACCAAATAGTGACGAAACCAAAATACCATCCTATAGACATATTTCCCTCAATCCATGCTGCTCAAAAGTTCTAGACAAAATAATAGCAAATAGGCTCTGGTGGTTCGTTACCACAAACAAATTGCTTAACAATAACACAGTATAACAGCCAATCTGGGGGTGAGAAATTCCAAGTCAGGGTGATGGTACTAGGTCAGTATAGTAAAACCCTCAAAGGGTTTGGCGTTCGTATGTGTCAGTTTTTTTTTATGACCTTTTAAATTTTTTCCTTATCTTGATGTTTTTTCGCTTAGTTGTAACATTTTGGCAAAAACGTAGTTTAACATAACTCGAGAACCACGTGTACGATTTTGATGAAATAAATTTAGAAAAATTAAGAATTACAATTTCTCTAATCTGTTTCTATACCGTTTTCCTATATGTGTAACACTTTCGAAGTTAAAAATGAATGTATGAAGGGAAAAAAGAATATTTTGCCTAAAAATTTAAATATATTTTTTTTTTAAATTCATAAAAAATCCAAAATGGAAAAAAGTGCCAAAACTAATTACTTTCGCGTAAAGTCACATAACTCATGAGCAAAAAAGGCATAGATCATGAAAATCGATGCACGCGTTTCTCATTTATTCACAATTAGGTATGAATTTCAAAAATTTGCTCCAGATATGCACAACATTATTTGGAGAAAACATTGACACTCACAAGCCGAACTCTCTCATATTTTTCTACTGTACTAAAAGAGAAATATTGATGTGGCAACACTGGTTCTGTAATGTTCACATAAAACATGCATTGTCATTATACTTCTTCTCTTTCTCACACTGGTTCTGTGATTTTTGTCATTCAACAAGTGCCGACGAACGCGAACAGTAAAAGTGATTTTTCTCCAGTTTTTTAAAAGTGAACAAAAGTGAACAGAATATGGAACTGTGCAAGCCAGATATAAATAGGTTTTGCTACTGCTGTGGTCAATATGTCTCAACACATAACAAAAGGGGAAATTTCAGTACTGATTTTGTTCAAACATACGAGATGTGCTTCAACCAAAATGTTATAGTGAACGAAAATTGGGTACCAAATATAGTGTGTAAAAGCTGCTACAACCGTCTAATGGATTGGAAAAATAGAATACGTGAAACTATGCCATTCGGCATCCCAATGACTTGGACTAATCCTGGCGAAAGTCACAATCCATTGATTTGCTATGCATGTGCGAATAAAGGAGCCGCAAAAAGGATAAGAAAATCGTATAATTACGTTGGTGTTGCAAGTGCCGCAACACCATTGCCCCATTCGGACCACATTCCTGTGCCAAAAGCTTCTAGCCCAGATATTTTCTCTTCTACGACTGCTCCGACATATCAGGCACGTGATGATCCCCCATATGAACCATCAGTATCCAATGATCCAATTTTAATAAAGCAAAATAAGCTTGATTCAATTGTTGCCAAGTTGGAATTAACACAGCATAAATCGGAAGAGCTGGCTTCCATTTTGAAATCAAACAATTTGTTAGCACCCGGTGTGAAAGTCACAGCTTATCGAAGTCGTCAGGCAGCACTCCAAAGTTTATTCCTTGTGAATGATGAAAAAACTTCTGCATATTGCCCGGATGTAGGAAAATTGATGGACGCAATGGAAATAAAATATGAAGCAGATGACTAGAGATTATTTATTGACAGTTCAAAACTCAGCTTGAAGGCGGTTTTACTGCATAAGATCAATAAAAAACCTTCAGTTCCAATCGCCTATAGTACAGAAACTAAAGAAACATATGATGCACTGGAAAATATTTTAAAAATGGTTAACTACGCCAAACATATATGGCGCATATGCTGCGATTTAAAAGTTGTAGCAATGCTTTGCGGTCTTCAAAGCGGCTATATAAAATATATGTGCTTTTTGTGCGATTGGGACACACGATTTTCCGGTGACCAATATGCATGCCACGGATGGAAACTCAGAGAGCACAGCAGGTTACAAACGGCCAATATTATTCGTGAGCCTCTAGTGCCGAAGGAGAAGATATTGCTGCCTCCACTGCATATTAAACTTGGAATTGTTAAGAATTTTATCAAAACTGTCGCCAAAAGAGGTGAAGTTTTCTTGTGTTTGAAACTAATTTACCCGAGACTCAGCGAAAGTAAAATTAAAGAAGGTAAGTTATAATATCACATTCATTTCCCATGATTTTCCATCTTAACAAATTAATTTTTTCCAATCAGGCGTACTAAATGGTCCAGATATACGAAAGCTGATTAAAAGTGACGCATTCAACAATCTTCTGATTGACGCTGAATTGAATGCACGACAGGCAATAAAAGAAGTAATAGAAGGCTTGTTGGGAAAGCATCGTTCTAACAACTACGATGTTTCTGTCGCAAGGATGCTAAGAGCATTCTCGGAAATTGGTGTCCACATGTCCTTGAAAATCCATTATTTACATCATCATCTGGACTACTTCAGCAAACAATTGGCTACCGAATATGATGAACAAGGTGAACGCTATCATCAAGTTGCTATGCCATTTGAAATGAGGTAATACTGATTTTTTATTTTTTCAAACTCATTTTAATAAAACAAAAACTTACAGATATAGAGGCAAAAAGTCGCCGAGTGCAATAATTGCGGAAATTTGCTGGTGGAGTAAGCTTGTGTGGCAAGACAAGGATGATCTTGATGATAAAGAATTTTCAGGAGATGCAGAAGGGCCAACAGTGGAGTCACACATTGACATTATGTGTGGTTCAGAAACTGATGATAGCGATAAATGCGATGCCACTAGTCCCGGACAACCACCATCGAAAAAGTCTAGGCAATATTTATTAAAATAAATAAAAATAAAATTTATAAAAAAGGCGATAAATGACACTTTTTTGAATAAAAACAAATATCAATATTCTTGTCAAAGTGGGATACCTTCACTTAATTGTAAATAAAAGCAGAACGCGTTAATCGATTTCTATGATCTATATCGCATTTTGTTTATAGGTTATGTGACTTTACACAAAATTAATAACACCCGGTGTGAAAGTCACAGCTTATCGAAGTCGTCAGGCAGCACTCCAAAGTTCATTCCTTGTGAATAATGAAAAAACTTCTGCATATTGCCCGGATGTAGGAAAATTGATGGACGCAATGGAAATAAAATATGAAGCAGATGACTGGAGATTATTTATTGACAGTTCAAAACTCAGCTTGAAGGCGGTTTTACTGCATAAGACCAATAAAAAACCTTCAGTTCCAATCGCCTATAGTACAGAAACTAAAGAAACATATGATGCACTGGAAAATATTTTAAAAATGGTTAACTACGCCAAACATATATGGCGCATATGCTGCGATTTAAAAGTTGTAGCAATGCTTTGCGGTCTTCAAAGCGGCTATATAAAATATATGTGCTTTTTGTGCGATTGGGACACACGATTTTCCGGTGACCAATATGCATGCCACGGATGGAAACTCAGAGAGCACAGCAGGTTACAAACGGCCAATATTATTCGTGAGCCTCTAGTGCCGA
Organism: Cordilura impudica; assembly: GCA_963682025.1. NCBI lineage: Eukaryota > Metazoa > Arthropoda > Insecta > Diptera > Scathophagidae > Cordilura > Cordilura impudica. Next base: position 230,456,592 of record OY821517.1, read on the forward strand.
AGGAGAAGATATTGCTGCCTCCACTGCATATTAAACTTGGAATTGTTAAGAATTTTATCAAAACTGTCGCCAAAAGAGATGAAGTTTTCTTGTGTTTGAAACTAATTTACCCGAGACTCAGCGAAAGTAAAATTAAAGAAGGTAAGTTATAATATCACATTCATTTCCCATGATTTTCCATCTTAACAAATTAATTTTTTCCAATCAGGCGTACTAAATGGTCCAGATATACGAAAGCTGATTAAAAGTGACGCATTCAACAATCTTCTGATTGACGCTGAATTGAATGCACGGCAGACAATCAAAGGCTTGTTGGAAAAGCATCGTTCTAACAACTACGATGTTTCTGTCGCAAGGATGCTAAGAGCATTCTCGGAAATTGGTGTCTACATGTCCTTGAAAATCCATTATTTACATCATCATCTGGACTACTTCAGCAAACAATTGGCTACCGAATGTGATGAACAAGGTGAACGCTATCATCAAGTTGCTATGCCATTTGAAATGAGGTAATACTGATTTTTTATTTTTTCAAACTCATTTTAATAAAACAAAAACCTACAGATATAGGCAAAAAGTCGCCGAGTGCAATAATTGCGGAAATTTGCTGGTGGAGTAAGCTTGTGTGGCAAGACAAGGATGATCTTGATGATAAAGAATTTTCAGGAGATGCAGAAGGGCCAACAGTGGAGTCACACATTGACATTATGTGTGGTTCAGAAACTGATGATAGCGATGAATGCGATGCCACTAGTCCCGAACAACCACCATCGAAAAAGTCTAGGCAATATTTATTTAAATAAATAAAAATAAAATTTATAAAAAAGGCGATAAATGACACTTTTTTGAATAAAAACAAATATCAATATTCTTGTCAAAATGGGATACCTTCACTTAATTGTAAATAAAAGCAGATCGCGTTAATCGATTTCTATGATCTATGTCGCATTTTGTTTATAGGTTATGTGACTTTACATAAAATTAATAACACTTGATCCTTTTTCCCGTTTTGGATTTTTTATGAATTTAAAAAAAAAAATTTAATTTTTAGGCAAAAAATATTTTTTTTTCTCCACAAATTTATTTTTACCGGCAAAACTGTTGATTATAAAGAAAAACGTTATATGAACGGAGTAAAGAAATTGTAATTCTAAATTTTTTTGAGTTTGTTTCATTTTGGCAAAAACGTAGTTTAACATAACTCGAGAACCACTTGTACGATTTTGATGAAATAAATTTAGAAAAATTAAGAATTACAATTTCTCTAATCTGTTTCTATACCGTTTTCCTATATGTGTAACACTTTCGAAGTTAAAAATGAATGTGTGAAGGGAAAAAAGAATATTTTGCCTAAAAATTTAAATATATATTTTTTTTAAATTCATAAAAAATCCAAAATGGAAAAAAGTGCCAAAACTAATTACTTTCGCGTAAAGTCACATAACTCATGAGCAAAAAAGGCATAGATCATGAAAATCGATGCACGCGTTTCTCATTTATTCACAATTAGGTAAATGTATGAATTTCAAAAATTTGCTCCAGATATGCACAACATTATTTGGAGAAAACATTGACACTCACAAGCCGAACTCTCTCATATTTTTCTACTGTACTAAAAGAGAAATATAGATGTGGCAACACTGGTTCTGTAATGTTCACATAAAACATGCATTGTCATTATACTTCTTCTCTTTCTCACACTGGTTCTGTGATTTTTGTCATTCAACAAGTGCCGACGAACGCGAACAGTAAAAGTGATTTTTCTCCAGTTTTTTAAAAGTGAACAAAAGTGAACAGAATATGGAACTGTGCAAGCCAGATATAAATAGGTTTTGCTACTGCTGTGGTCAATATGTCTCAACACATAACAAAAGGGGAAATTTCAGTACTGATTTTGTTCAAACATACGAGATGTGCTTCAACCAAAATGTTATAGTGAACGAAAATTGGGTACCAAATATAGTGTGTAAAAGCTGCTACAACCGTCTAATGGATTGGAAAAATAGAATACGTGAAACTATGCCATTCGGTATCCCAATGACTTGGACTATGTAGTGTAATTTATACAGCGTAAATGAGAATGTTAGATTATCATAGGAGAAGGGCAAATCCCAGCTCTGTCCTTATTAATCAAGAATGTCGTTATTACCATATAAGGTAACAAAAATAATTTATAGTTGGCATGCAAATCACTCATACTATCCCGTTAATTCAATAATTGAGTAATTATGAAAAAAGAAGAGGAAAAAATAAACTTGACTTACAGAGACCTTTCTTTCTGTTTTTGGATTTCAAGACGTAGAATCATATAGCAAGTAAAGTGAATTAAGTGTTAACATAAAAATACATATTTAAAGATTTTTATATTGTGTGGTCTAAAAGGAAGTTTTCGCGATAAATCTTTACTTCATGGACATATATAGGCTCCATGCGGAAGATCAAGTATTGAAAGAAGGAAATATATGTATGTTCATAATTTTCACCGAGGTAAGGAGTTTAAGTGATAAAAAAAAATGTGTCCATAAATATATTTAAACTGTGATAGGAAACTCGGTGCTAGTGACGTACTCAATTTGAGGCTTGCTTGGTGTACAAGCCATACCGCTATATCCATTGAAAGTGCCTAAATACTTAAACGGAGAGATGAAAGACTCTTTGAACGTGCTCCTTTAAGGTAACTTTTGTACATGCTTCATAATTACCAAGGGAAGATATTAGTCAGTAGATGATTATGTAACATGGATCTTAACAAATAGACTAATTTTTTTTATATATAAATTGTATTAGCAAGTTTTCAATTGTCTACGAAATTTATAATTATTTTGTTTAAGAAGCTTAAATGGAAACAAAAAAAAAACTTATTCAAATTTTATCAAGTGAGGTAGTAGTGCATTAACGAATACAGTACTCTAGAATACCATACTACTACATATTTAGTAAAAAAAAAAAAAAAACAAAAAGGAAAGGAAGAAATAACTGTTGAGCCTCAATTGGTTTAGAAATCTTAGAAAAATTAAAATGTGAAAATTTCAAATAATTAAACGTAAAGTTAGATCTAATACTCATGTAAATTATATTAGAATCAAAAAAAAAAAAAGAAAAAAAAAGGGGAAAGGAAAACCCTAATATATTGTTTATTATTGTATATTATTTATGGAATTAATAATAAAGACAAATTTTATAACGTATGGAATTTACTGAAATGAATCTATAAAATTATATCTTAATTTTGGGCTGATGGGAACATACTTGTTCCACTGTACATAAGTAAGACCGACTAACAGACTACAAAAGAAAAAAAAAAATGTTCTCTTCTGTAGATAATGAATTAGGCTACAACCAAAACGGAAAATACAAAAAAACAAAAAATTGGTTTTTTTACAACTAAAAAACAATGGGAAACCATCCACATAACTCACGCAGATCACTGAGTTTGCCTGGCAAATAATAAGAGAACGCGTGGATGGTTGTCTTAGTTTATGTTCTCTTTAAAAGATACTGAACTACATATAAGTAGGTTGTCACCTACATACATGTACGCTACAGTAAATGGCGCCCAAATTGGAGCTAAATTTTAGCAACCAAAAGAAAGCTTTTTGCAGCAATACTGCAATGGTGCATTCTTTTGGAATATAAATGTAAAGTCTGAAATATTTGTATTTTTTTTTTAATTAAAAATAAATGTAATAAGAATACTTAATTTAAAGTTATCTTACATTTAACAGAGTAAATTAGAATTTTTGAAACTAATAAAAAATCTTTACTCTGTACACAGTAGTTAGAATTGTATGCCGAATACATTTCCTACAAAGTGTAAAAACAAATAATTAGGAGATATATATTTAGATAAAATAATTTTTGTGATGTTGAAAGAGCTAATTTATAAACGACGAAGAGTAAACAAATGTACAGTACAAGTATGTGAACTGATGCCCAAAATTTATATCGAATATAAAATACATACCATTATACATATATATTAACATAATAACAGTTGATGTAATTATATATTGTCTACTGAAGATTTCCGTGCACACAGTATATTGTTATTATATTTTATTATTATTTGTAGATATTTTAAGCTAAAATCTTTTAAATTTATATTTTCTTTTGGTAATATAATAAGCATTTGTAATATTATACAGTAATCATGGACTTAGCATTGTTAGACAGTGAGGAAATCAAATATGAATTGTTGATTAGAGGGATAGACACAGAAGGAGGTATTAGGACTTTAACAGCAAAATTGAAGAAAGCTATGCAAGAAGAAAGTGAGGGAACTAGAAAGACAGAATTTATACCAATTAACACACCTTCTCAGGAGTATGAGATATGCGAAGAAAAAATAAAGGACATAGTAAGAACAATACAAGCAGTCAAAAAGAAAACTGATTTTCTAAAACAGAGCAAAGCTGTCACTAAGGGTGAACATGTTACGAGTAGGTTAGATAGACTTCAACAAAGAGCCCCTGAATTTAAGGAATTTATTGATAAATTGAGAAATAATTTGAATGAAACATTATGTAGTTTAGTAGCCACGAATATAAGTACTCGTGCTAATGTTGATATAGGTGATGTACATTCAAATCTAGAGCTTAGTTTAGAATCCCTGAATATTGCCAATACACACCAGAAAGAGGTAAATTCAGCAACAATAGAAGATCAGCATGTTAGTCAAACAGTCCATCATTATAAAGGTGCCCATAAAAAAACTTCAAGACCGTCAGTACCACGGACACCAAATTGGCGAAATAAATCCGACATCAGGTATGATTCTAATAACTCACATGTAGTGGGATCTCTTCCACCACTAAAGCCACGTAGAAGTCAGAATTTTCCTCCTAATAGATACGAATGTGATCAGTGGGACGATGGTAGAAATGATTACACTCAAAACTTACAAGCGAATAATAGCAACGTTTCAGCTGATAGTTATAATTTTCGTAAGCTGTCTAATATTTCTAAATGGAATGTGAGTTTCAATGGGTTATCATCTCCTATTAGCGTTGAACAATTTATAATGCGTATTGAAATTTTAGCTTGTAGTGAGGGAATCCCATTAAATGATGTATGCCTTTCAATGCATCACCTACTTACTGGAATTGCAAATAGTTGGTTCTGGATTTTTGTTACCAAGAATAGAAATGTCACGTGGTATAATTTTCGTCGTGGATTAATGGAAGAATTTAAAACGCTGACAAGTGATCATGAAATTAGAAAACGTATTGAAAATAGGCGTCAGAAACCAAGAGAGAGTTTTACAGAATTTAAATTAGCTATAGAGAGCATGAACACTTAATTGCGTGTATACTACACTGATAATGAACTCATCAGCATTTTAATGAATAACATGCACCCAGCTTTGAAAAAATGGTTAGTTTTGTTTAAACCGGTTACGTTGGATGAGTTAAGAACAAAATGTCTAGAAGTGGAGAAAATACTAGGTGATATAGGAGAAACTTTAGAGGATCAGATGCTAGGAAGAAGGAGGGTGATCAATGAGATGTCAATTAGTACAGATAGAAACTTTGAAGATATCGAAGATAACTATCAGCTAGAAGAGAATAATTTAACCATTTGTTGGAATTGTGATGACATAGGTCACAATTTTCAAGAGTGCCCATCAAATCGTAGAAATTTATTCTGTTATTCATGTGGATTTAAGAATGCTACAAAGCCAAACTGTCCTAGATGTAGACCTAATTTAAACTCGCAAAGGGGTGTGAAAGAAATGAGGGCATATTCACCACCCATAGCACCGGCCCAACTAAACAAGACATTTCAGAAAATTATGCAACGGCCAGTACGCAAACAATCAGGTACACAGACAGAAATGTAAGAGTGAGAAATTACTTTAGGAGTAAGAAAGATATGAAAAAAGTTATAGAAGGTTTTAAAATAAATACACACTTTGATAGAAGAATGTTCGCAGAGTTTTTCGTAAATGAAGCAAAGTTTGAGGGATTATTAGATAGTGGAGCTAGTATATCTGTTATTGGTAGAGGATTTATCAAAGTTTTAGATGACCTGAATTTATCATTTTCGAAGTTAGAAACAAAGTTACAGACAGCGGATGGTTCAGCTCATAAAATTATTGGCTATGTTTTTATACCAGTGAATTATCACAATAAAATCAAAACAATTAGATTTTTTATTTCCCCGGATCTACCACGGTTATTCACCTTGGGAATTGATTTTTGGCTAGAATTTGGTTTAGTGTCAGCTATAGTGGATGAGGTTACATCAAGGGATGAAGAGAGATCACATTTATTATCAAAAGAACAAAGAGAGGAGTTACAGAGTGCAATTTCCACTATACCATCATACCATAGAGAAGGGCTAGGGCGCACTAATTTCATTGAGCATGATATTAAAACAGGTTCGGTTGAACCAATAAAACAGAAAATTTATCACATGTCCCCTTATATGCAAAAACACCTAAACGATGAAGTAGATAGAATGTTGGGAGAAGATATAATAGAAAAAAGCGAAAGTAGTTGGTGTTCTCCCTGTACTTTAGTTTCAAAAAGCAACAATAAATGGAGGCTATGCCTTGATGCAAGGGAATTAAATAGAGTAACTGAAAGAGATGCATATCCGATGCCTTGCACTGAAAGGGTTTTGGCAAATTTAAAGAAGGCAAAATATATTTCAGCTCTAGACTTAAAAGACAGTTTTTGGCAAGTTCCGCTAGCAAATTCAGCAAGGTGCAAAACGGCTTTCCCCGTCCCTGGAAGAGGTTTATTCCAATATATAGTTATGCCTTTTGGGCTTAAAAATGCTACGCAATCTATGTGCAAGTTAATTGATAAAGTAATACCTTATGAAATGCAAACTGAGGTTTATCCTTATGTAGATGACATGTTGCTAATTTCGGAAACATTTGAGGACCATATTGCACTGATAAAGAAAGTAGCTGAAAGATTGAAGTTAGCAAACCTCACAATTAATTTAGAGAAATCCCGTTTTGTTCAAAGGGAAATTCCTTTTTTAGGATATATTGTGGGTGAAGACGGTCTGAAACCAAATCCTCAAAAAATAGAAGCAATTGTAAACATGAAGAAACCTACCACTTTAAAGGAACTACGTAGATTTTTGGGTATGTGCCAATGGTTCATGAGAATGTTACCAAATTATTCTGCAATAGCCGCATCTTTAACGGGTATGACAGGGAAAAATTTTACAAAAAATTGGTCAAGCGAAGCTGAAGAAGCTTTCCTTAAATTAAAGGAAATGCTGACAACGACACCTGTTCTTGTTGCCCCTAATTATGATAAAACCTTTTATTTACATTGTGATGGTTGTGCCAATGGTGTTGGTGCAGCGTTAATTCAAGTAAATGACCAGGGAGAAGAACAACCAGTCGCATATATGTCAAGGAAACTATCCCCAGCTCAGAGAAAGTATAGTGTGAGTGAAATCGAATGTCTAGCTGTTTTGGAAGGTATAAGGAAATTTAGACCATATTTTGAAGGAACGAAATTTGTGGTTGTGACTGATCATGCTGCCTTAAAATGGCTGATGTCTACCAAAGATTTGCAAGGACGTCTAGCACGTTGGGCATTGAAGCTACAACACCATGATTTTGAAATAGTCCATAGGAAGGGAAAAAACAATGTGATAGCTGATATGTTATCTAGGGTTGACCTGGAGGTTGATGAAATTAATTTTGAGGTAGATTTGAATTCAGAATGGTTTAATGGTCAGGAGTATTTAGATAAGATTAAATTGGTTGAATCTGATAAAGAAAAATTTCCTAGCTTAAAAGTTGTTGATAGGAAACTATACAAAAGGGTAATTCAGAAAAATGTTGAAGGTAAGGAAGATGGGGAGGTTTGGCGGCTATGGATTCCAACGGAATTGAGATTGAATCTAATAAAAAAGAACCATTGTCCTCCTGAAAGTTCGCATCCAGGTATTAACAAACTTTTAGAGAAACTAAGAAGGTTGTATTATTGGCCGAAAATGTTTAAAGATGTGAAGAGGTTTGTTAATAGCTGTGAAACGTGTTTGACATCAAAAATACCAAACAAGCTGATGCGTCCTTCAACGAATCCCAGACCACCATCATTAAGACCATTTCAGGAGCTTCACATTGACTTTGTAGGTCCCTTACCAAGGACAAAATCTGGACATTCTTACGCATTTGTCATTGTAGATACCTTTTCAAAATATGTATATATTAAACCCATACGAAATGCAACGACGAAATTGGCTATTGAAAGTGTGAATGAATTTTTTAATCTTTTTGGTATCCCGGAGAAAATTTTATCAGATAATGGAAGTCAGTTTTTAGCAAAAGAGTTTAGAGAGTTTTGTGAGTTGCATGGAATCGTTCAAATTTTGACTGGCACATATTCGCCACAAGCCAATTCTGCTGAAAGGGCAAACAAAACCATTTTCACAGCTGTTAGGATGTATATTAAAAAGGACCATCGTGATTGGGATAAGTACATTGGAAAAATAAGTTGTGCTTTAAGAAATATAGCCCATGAATCTATTGGAGTTAGTCCTTTTTACGTGCTGTTTGGGTATAATATGGTGACAAATGGTCGTAATTATGATATACTTAGAAAGCTTGAAAACTTGTTAGACGGGGATGTAGAAATTATAAATAGGCATGACAGACTTCTTCAAATTAGGGGCAAGGTCCACGAATGTTTAGTGGAAGCTCAAAAGTTACACACAAAAACATACAATCTTAGAAGTAAACCGGTAGATTACCAGGAAAATCAAATAGTTTATAAACGTAATTTTTATAAGAGTGATAAATCTAAAAATTTTAGCAGTAAACTAGCACCAAAATTCACCAAATGTAAAATACTAAGGAGACTGAGTAATTTCATATATGATGTAGAGGACTTTAAGGGAAAAAAATATTTCAGAGTACATGCAAAAGATTTGTTTGCTACAAATACCGGCTAGCTTGACCATGAGTTCAGGGTGTAGGGTCTGCCCCACGTTTGTTCTTGATAGAAATTACTTTTTCCAAATTAAACTAGCTTAATTTGAGACTTGTCAAATTAGTAGTTGAATTTGTTTTGTAGTGTAATTTATACAGCGTAAATGAGAATGTTAGATTATCATAGGAGAAGGGCAAATCCCAGCTCTGTCCTTATTAATCAAGAATGTCGTTATTACCATATAAGGTAAAAAAATAATTTATAGTTGGCATGCAAATCACTCATACTATCCCGTTAATTCAATAATTGAGTAATTATGAAAAAAGAAGAGGAAAAAATAAACTTGACTTACAGAGACCTTTCTTTCTGTTTTTGGATTTCAAGACGTAGAATCATATAGCAAGTAAAGTGAATTAAGTGTTAACATAAAAATACATATTTAAAGATTTTTATATTGTGTGGTCTAAAAGGAAGTTTTCGCGATAAATCTTTACTTCATGGACATATATAGGCTCCATGCGGAAGATCAAGTATTGAAAGAAGGAAATATATGTATGTTCATAATTTTCACCGAGGTAAGGAGTTTAAGTGATAAAAAAAAATGTGTCCATAAATATATTTAAACTGTGATAGGAAACTCGGTGCTAGTGACGTACTCAAATTGAGGCTTGCTTGGTGTACAAGCCATACCGCTATATCCATTGAAAGTGCCTAAATACTTAAACGGAGAGATGAAAGACTCTTTGAACGTGCTCCTTTAAGGTAACTTTTGTACATGCTTCATAATTACCAAGGGAAGATATTAGTCAGTAGATGATTATGTAACATGGATCTTAACAAATAGACTAATTTTTTTTATATATAAATTGTATTAGCAAGTTTTCAATTGTCTACGAAATTTATAATTATTTTGTTTAAGAAGCTTAAATGGAAACAAAAAAAAAACTTATTCAAATTTTATCAAGTGAGGTAGTAGTGCATTAACGAATACAGTACTCTAGAATACCATACTACTACATATTTAGTAAAAAAAAAAAACAAAAAGGAAAGGAAGAAATAACTGTTGAGCCTCAATTGGTTTAGAAATCTTAGAAAAATTAAAATGTGAAAATTTCAAATAATTAAACGTAAAGTTAGATCTAATACTCATGTAAATTATATTAGAATCAAAAAAAAAAGAAAAAGAAAAAAAAAAGGGGAAAGGAAAACCCTAATATATTGTTTATTATTGTATATTATTTATGGAATTAATAATAAAGACAAATTTTATAACGTATGGAATTTACTGAAATGAATCTATAAAATTATATCTTAATTTTGGGCTGATGGGAACATACTTGTTCCACTGTACATAAGTAAGACCGACTAACAGACTACAAAAAGAAAAAAAAAATTAAAATGTTCTCTTCTGTAGATAATGAATTAGGCTCCAAACAAAACGGAAAAAACAAAAAAACAAAAAATTGGTTTTTTTACAACTAAAAAACAATGGGAAACCATCCACATAACTCACGCAGATCACTGAGTTTGCCTGGCAAATAATAAGAGAACGCGTGGATGGTTGTCTTAGTTTATGTTCTCTTTAAAAGATACTGAACTACATATAAGTAGGTTGTCACCTACATACATGTACGCTACAACTAATCCTGGCGAAAGTCACAATCCATTGAATTGCTATGCATGTGCGAATAAAGGAGCCGCAAAAAGGATAAGAAAATCGTATAATTACGTTGGTGTTGCAAGTGCCGCAACACCATTGCCTCATTCGGACCACATTCCTGTGCCAAAAGCTTCTAGCCCAGATATTTTCTCTTCTACGACTGCTCCGACATATCAGGCACGTGATGATCCCCCATATGAACCACCAGTATCCAATGATCCAATTTTAATAAAGCAAAATAAGCTTGATTCCATTGTTGCCAAGTTGGAATTAACACAGCGATGAATGCGATGCCACTAGTCCCGGACAACCACCATCGAAGAAGTCTAGGCAATATTTATTAAAATAAATAAAAATAAAATTTATAAAAAAGGCGATAAATGACACTTTTTTGAATAAAAACAAATATCAATATTCTTGTCAAAGTGGGATACCTTCACTTAATTGTAAATAAAAGCAGAACGCGTTAATCGATTTCTATGATCTATGTCGCATTTTGTTTATAGGTTATGTGACTTTACACAAAATTAATAACACCCGGTGTGAAAGTCACAGCTTATCGAAGTCGTCAGGCAGCACTCCAAAGTTTATTCCTTGTGAATAATGAAAAAACTTCTGCATATTGCCCGGATGTAGGAAAATTGATGGACGCAATGGAAATAAAATATGAAGCAGATGACTGGAGATTATTTATTGACAGTTCAAAACTCAGCTTGAAGGCGGTTTTACTGCATAAGACCAATAAAAAACCTTCAGTTCCAATCGCCTATAGTACAGAAACTAAAGAAACATATGATGCACTGGAAAATATTTTAAAAATGGTTAACTACGCCAAACATATATGGCGCATATGCTGCGATTTAAAAGTTGTAGCAATGCTTTGCGGTCTTCAAAGCGGCTATATAAAATATATGTGCTTTTTGTGCGATTGGGACACACGATTTTCCGGTGACCAATATGCATGCCACGGATGGAAACTCAGAGAGCACAGCAGGTTACAAACGGCCAATATTATTCGTGAGCCTCTAGTGCCGAAGGAGAAGATATTGCTGCCTCCACTGCATATTAAACTTGGAATTGTTAAGAATTTTATCAAAACTGTCGCCAAAAGAGATGAAGTTTTCTTGTGTTTGAAACTAATTTACCCGAGACTCAGCGAAAGTAAAATTAAAGAAGGTAAGTTATAATATCACATTCATTTCCCATGATTTTCCATATTAACAAATTAATTTTTTCCAATCAGGCGTACTAAATGGTCCAGATATACGAAAGCTGATTAAAAGTGACGCATTCAACAATCTTCTGATTGACGCTGAATTGAATGCACGGCAGGCAATCAAAGGCTTGTTGGAAAAGCATCGTTCTAACAACTACGATGTTTCTGTCGCAAGGATGCTAAGAGCATTCTCGGAAATTGGTGTCCACATGTCCTTGAAAATCCATTATTTACATCATCATCTGGACTACTTCAGCAACCAATTGGCTACCGAATGTGATGAACAAGGTGAACGCTATCATCAAGTTGCTATGCCATTTGAAATGAGGTAATACTGATTTTTTATTTTTTCAAACTCATTTTAATAAAACAAAAACCTACAGATATAGAGGCAAAAAGTCGCCGAGTGCAATAATTGCGGAAATTTGCTGGTGGAGTAAGCTTGTGTGGCAAGACAAGGATGATCTTGATGATAAAGAATTTTCAGGAGATGCAGAAGGGCCAACAGTGGAGTCACACATTGACATTATGTGTGATTCAGAAACTGATGATAGCGATGAATGCGATGCCACTAGTCCCGAACAACCACCATCGAAAAAGTCTAGGCAATATTTATTTAAATAAATAAAAATAAAATTTATAAAAAAAGGCGATAAATGACACTTTTTTGAATAAAAACAAATATCAATATTCTTGTCAAAATGGGATACCTTCACTTAATTGTAAATAAAAGCAGATCGCGTTAATCGATTTCTATGATCTATGTCGCATTTTGTTAATAGGTTATGTGACTTTACATAAAATTAATAACACTTGATCCTTTTTCCCGTTTTGGATTTTTTATGAATTTAAAAAAAAAATTTTAATTTTTAGGCAAAAAATATTTTTTTTTCTCCACAAATTTATTTTTACCGGCAAAACTGTTGATTATAAAGAAAAACGTTATATGAACGGATTAAAGAAATTGTAATTCTAAATTTTTTTGAGTTTGTTTCATTTTGGCAAAAACGTAGTTTAACATAACTCGAGAACCACTTGTACGATTTTGATGAAATAAATTAGAAAAAATTAAGAATTACAATTTCTCTAATCTGTTTCTATACCGTTTTCCTATATGTGTAACACTTTCGAAGTTAAAAATGAATGTATGAAGGGAAAAAAGAATATTTTGCCTAAAAATTTAAATATATATTTTTTTTAAATTCATAAAAAATCCAAAATGGAAAAAAGTGCCAAAACTAATTACTTTCGCGTAAAGTCACATAACTCATGAGCAAAAAAGGCATAGATCATGAAAATCGATGCACGCGTTTCTCATTTATTCACAATTAGGTATGAATTTCAAAAATTTGCTCCAGATATGCACAACATTATTTGGAGAAAACATTGACACTCACAAGCCGAACTCTCTCATATTTTTCTACTGTACTAAAAGAGAAATATTGATGTGGCAACACTGGTTCTGTAATGTTCACATAAAACATGCATTGTCATTATACTTCTTCTCTTTCTCACACTGGTTCTGTGATTTTTGTCATTCAACAAGTGCCGACGAACGCGAACAGTAAAAGTGATTTTTCTCCAGTTTTTTAAAAGTGAACAAAAGTGAACAGAATATGGAACTGTGCAAGCCAGATATAAATAGGTTTTGCTACTGCTGTGGTCAATATGTCTCAACACATAACAAAAGGGGAAATTTCAGTACTGATTTTGTTCAAACATACGAGATGTGCTTCAACCAAAATGTTATAGTGAACGAAAATTGGGTACCAAATATAGTGTGTAAAAGCTGCTACAACCGTCTAATGGATTGGAAAAATAGAATACGTGAAACTATGCCATTCGGCATCCCAATGACTTGGACTAATCCTGGCGAAAGTCACAATCCATTGAATTGCTATGCATGTGCGAATAAAGGAGCCGCAAAAAGGATAAGAAAATCGTATAATTACGTTGGTGTTGCAAGTGCCGCAACACCATTGCCCCATTCGGACCACATTCCTGTGCCAAAAGCTTCTAGCCCAGATATTTTCTCTTCTACGACTGCTCCGACATATCAGGCACGTGATGATCCCCCATATGAACCATCAGTATCCAATGATCCAATTTTAATAAAGCAAAATAAGCTTGATTCAATTGTTGCCAAGTTGGAATTAACACAGCATAAATCGGAAGAGCTGGCTTCCATTTTGAAATCAAACAATTTGTTAGCACCCGGTGTGAAAGTCACAGCTTATCGAAGTCGTCAGGCAGCACTCCAAAGTTTATTCCTTGTGAATAATGAAAAAACTTCTGCATATTGCCCGGATGTAGGAAAATTGATGGACGCAATGGAAATAAAATATGAAGCAGATGACTGGAGATTATTTATTGACAGTTCAAAACTCAGCTTGAAGGCGGTTTTACTGCATAAGACCAATAAAAAACCTTCAGTTCCAATCGCCTATAGTACAGAAACTAAAGAAACATATGATGCACTGGAAAATATTTTAAAAATGGTTAACTACGCCAAACATATATGGCGCATATGCTGCGATTTAAAAGTTGTAGCAATGCTTTGCGGTCTTCAAAGCGGCTATATAAAATATATGTGCTTTTTGTGCGATTGGGACATACGATTTTCCGGTGACCAATATGCATGCCACGGATGGAAACTCAGAGAGCACAGCAGGTTACAAACGGCCAATATTATTCGTGAGCCTCTAGTGCCGAAGGAGAAGATATTGCTGCCTCCACTGCATATTAAACTTGGAATTGTTAAGAATTTTATCAAAACTGTCGCCAAAAGAGATGAAGTTTTCTTGTGTTTGAAACTAATTTACCCGAGACTCAGCGAAAGTAAAATTAAAGAAGGTAAGTTATAATATCACATTCATTTCCCATGATTTTCCATCTTAACAAATTAATTTTTTCCAATCAGGCGTACTAAATAGTCCAGATATACGAAAGCTGATTAAAAGTGACGCATTCAACAATCTTCTGATTGACGCTGAATTGAATGCACGGCAGGCAATCAAAGAAGTAATAGAAGGCTTGTTGGGAAAGCATCGTTCTAACAACTACGATGTTTCTGTCGCAAGGATGCTAAGAGCATTCTCGGAAATTGGTGTCCACATGTCCTTGAAAATCCATTATTTACATCATCATCTGGACTACTTCAGCAACCAATTGGCTACCGAATGTGATGAACAAGGTGAACGCTATCATCAAGTTGCTATGCCATTTGAAATGAGGTAATACTGATTTTTTATTTTTTCAAACTCATTTTAATAAAACAAAAACCTACAGATATAGAGGCAAAAAGTCGCCGAGTGCAATAATTGCGGAAATTTGCTGGTGGAGTAAGCTTGTGTGGCAAGACAAGGATGATCTTGATGATAAAGAATTTTCAGGAGATGCAGAAGGGCCAACAGTGGAGTCACACATTGACATTATGTGTGATTCAGAAACTGATGATAGCGATGAATGCGATGCCACTAGTCCCGAACAACCACCATCGAAAAAGTCTAGGCAATATTTATTTAAATAAATAAAAATAAAATTTATAAAAATGACACTTTTTTGAATAAAAACAAATATCAATATTCTTGTCAAAATGGGATACCTTCACTTAATTGTAAATAAAAGCAGATCGCGTTAATCGATTTCTATGATCTATGTCGCATTTTGTTTATAGGTTATGTGACTTTACATAAAATTAATAACACTTGATCCTTTTTCCCGTTTTGGATTTTTTATGAATTTAAAAAAAAAAATTTTAATTTTTAGGCAAAAAATATTTTTTTTTCTCCACAAATTTATTTTTACCGGCAAAACTGTTGATTATAAAGAAAAACGTTATATGAACGGATTAAAGAAATTGTAATTCTAAATTTTTTGAGTTTGTTTCATCAAAATCGGACAAGTGGTTCTCGAGTTATGTTAAACTACGTTTTTGCGAAAATGTTACAACTAAGCAAAAAAAAAACATCAAGATAAGGAAAAAATTTAAAAGGTCATAAAAAAAACTGACACATACGAACGCCAAACCCTTTGAGGGGTTTTCTATACTGACCTAGTACCATCACCCTGACTTGGAATTTCTCACCCCCCAGACAATAATCCCAAAAATGTTCCACAGTGTAATCAATACGGTTTCATAAAGGGAAAAACAATTTCTGACCCCTTACTCCTTTTAAATTTCAAAATCAATCAAGCTCTAAGAAATAAATATCATTTATCGCTAATCTCATTGGACTTTGGTAAAGCGTTTGATAAAGTAGTAATGCATACAATTCTAAATCAACTTGAGGAATGGAAAATAGGCCCAAAAATATACAATTATATAAAAAACTATTTAACCAAAAGAAAAATATTGGTAAGGAATAACTCCTACTACTCAAAGACTAAACCTCTAGAAAATGGTATTCCTCAGGGTTCATCGCTCTCGGTTATTCTTTTCTTGATAGCGTACAACAAACTTTCGAACATTATATCATTACACAAGGGACTTTGGCATGCGCAGATGATTACGTTATAATAAAAAAACTTAACAAAATTAAAAACCAAAACATCGACTTAAATGATGTGATCTCAAATATAACTGATTGGTGCATGTTCTCAGGAGCACAGCTATCTATAAACAAATGTAAACATCTACATATATATAGAAAACAAAATTGCAACCCTAATTTACATTGTGGTAATACTTCAATTGAAGCAATCAATGAACTGAAAATACTTGGAAATACCTTTAACAGCCGATACAGATGGAATTCACACATCGCTTACCTTAACTCCACACTTTCCAAACGATTAAATATCGTTAAATGCTTCTCATCCAGTAATTTTTGCTGTAACACAGCATCCCTCTTAAATATCCTCAGTTCGATCATTATATCCAAAATTAACTACGGCATCTATTTATATGGGTTTTCCCCTAAGACAACTTAAATAAAATAAAAACAATATTTAACGCAGCCATACGACTGTTCCTAGGAGCCTTTAGGATGACACCAATTAGAAACATGTTATGTGTGACTTTGCAACAACTAAACTTTTTAAATCTATAATGTTTAGCGACCGATCTCCACTATCCAAGATTTTGAAAAAATCTGTCAATCAAAAATACTTCCACAAAATACCATCAACACTTACTCGCGTAGTACAATTATGTGATAACCTTAACATACCATACGACATCAAACAACAATATCCAAACAAATTTCCTAATTAGCACATCAACCAAATTACAATTAGCACAGCCCTCAATGAACTGAAAAAATCCTCAACAAATACAGAAATTTGTCAACAAAGATTCCAAGAAATCCAATACAACCTAAACGACCACTAATTCATCTTTACAGATGGCTCTAAAGGTGCCAAACGTACTAGCTTTAGCGTTGTAGACAAACATAAAACATTAATTATTTCAATTTTGCCCGCATTCAGCACTAATTTCTCTGCTGAAATAATAGCAATACACGAGTTTGTCAAATATGTTAGGGGACTCATGGGTAAATTTTCAATTTGTACAGACTCTCTCTCTGCTCTAGATGCCATAAGAAACTGCAACAATGATAAATTTTACCCAAACATGATTAGACAGTTTATTATTGAAAGACAACCTAATATTAAACTTATCTGGATCCCAGGTCACTCTGGAATAAAGGGCAATGAGGCGGCGGACGAAGCCGCAAAATCAGCTTTAATTACCCCCCTTATAACTACACCAAATCTTTCAAAAATAAAATCAACGACAATTGGAACACAACCTCTGACTGCTACAGAAAAATTAACCCCAACAAAGTCAACGCCTACAAACCACTTAAAAACATAAACCACAATCTACTACCAAGAAGGGACCAAATTAAAATAATAAGACTAAGACTAGGTTACACTAGAATCTCCAATGCTCATCTAATGGATAAGAACTTGCCAAAGCAGTGTCCATTCTGTGGATTTAACCCTATAAGCCTTGATCACATTTTTTCAAACTATCCTGTAATATACAATCTGCAGTCGACATACCATCTGCAATATAATAAGTTAATTGGTAGTTTGGTTCTACAATACAAAAGTTTGTAGATTTTGTTAAATCGTAAATATCTTAACGCTAAGGGTTATGTTAATATTACTATTTTTATGCAATTTGACTTGCAAAGAGTATCAGTCTTTATACAGTTCTGTTTATATCTGGTTACAACACTGTTACATTATTGAGGTGAAAATAACGTGTTCTGCATGAAATTGCATCACCTAGAAAAAAAGGAAATAGCTCGTTCTTTCCGTTTCTGACCACCATCATAGGCAGCCACAAGTTGTGCAGTGGACCAAAAAGAAGAAAATTACAAGTTTGTAATGTTGGGGTTATATTTTGCAAGCGTCCTCATAGGTATAAAATTAGGTAAGATTAATTTATTGCCCGTAATTTATCTAAAGGTGATCAAATTGTATTAATTCCTTCACAAATTTTTTTTTAATAGTTGGCCATAAAAATCTGGATACACAAAATTTACTATCAATGGTATACCATATTTTATAAGTTTCACTTTCCCTTCATTCAAACCAAATTGAATTAATTTACATTTCTTAGATTGAGTGGGTCATCGCATTTGTTTTATAAAGTACCATCAATGGAAAGCCCTTATGGCAAGAAAGTCGTCGAGATACATATATGCTCCACTATTTGAAAGTTGATAGCTAACATCTTGGTCTTCTTCTGGGTCGAGTAAAAATAAAAAACAAAAAAAAAAGTATTTAATTAGTATGATCGCGTGTTTTTATATATTTTAAAATTAAATGGCAATCGAGAAAACTATATAGCAAAAAGAACAAAAAATTTCCATGAAACACTTTTTTTCGTGAAAATAAATTATTTATAAAACAAAAAAATATACTCTGAGCGAAGAAACCATAAATTATTTGAAAAAAAAATTTTTTGAACTTAAATTAATTTACAAATTTAACCAGAAGATATTGTGAAAAAGAAAACATAATTTAAAAATTTTGTTATATTAAAATGTAGTAATTCAAGGAAAAAAAACTAAACTCGCATCACGGTGCTGTAGATAAACAAAACAAGAAGAAAAACCGCAAACAAAAACAAAATTTTTCGAATCAGACGGAGAAAAAAATATGGAAAAATAGATATTCGAAGAAGGTATTTAAAGTAGAAAAGGAAAAAAATTTAAACTGCCTTTAATTCAGAAAGAAATCTAGTGATCAAAACAAAAGAAAAAAACAGAGAGTTCAACAATTATCTTTTTCACCATCCCACTCGTACATCAGCATATTTGGAAGGCTTTTCAACAGCAGCTGTGTAAATGATTTAACCCTATGTTGAATATACTAGTATCTTTCATTTATCATTTAAATTCAGTTGGTCTCAATTTTGCGATGAGTACAGAAAATTTCACGCCAGAATTCTAAAGGCATCAAATCTTCTATTTATAAATCATATTAAAAAAAACAAAAAAAGAAATTTTAAGACGGAAACGAAAATTTAAAAGCCCAAAAGGAATGGTAACAACAACAGTCCCTGATTTTTGAAGATTGAATGCCAACGTTTTCTGTAAATGGGAAATCGGCTTCAATCCGTAAACAACATAAAACCGAAGTTTTCTTACATCATTAAAATATTGTTGTCCAATGGATTTTCAGTGAAATTATATTATATTATATTAGAAATCCTTTTCGGGGATAAAAAGCAATTATAATTTTCTAAACTTTAGCACAATACAATCTTTGTTTATATCTCTGAACACCATAACATAAAAAAAATATACATTATTGTTAGTAAAAACGATTATTATTTTTGTGAACATATATTTTCTGGTTACATTATATGAAACCGATACAAGAAATCAGTCCAAAGGAGAGAAATAAAAGAGAATAAAAACAACCCGAAAAAATATATATCGTATCTGGGCACGCAATGATAGGTACGGTCGGTTTTTCCATTGATATATCGCACCTTAAATACAAAAGTGACACAACTCCAAATTTTCCAAAATTGACTTTTTTCCATAAATTAATTCACAGTACACATTTCTAACTATTGCAAAAATTTATTACTCATAACTAAGTTCTTTAACAGGAAAAATGTCGTTATATCTGGGCCACAACTTGAGATAATATCACTAGTCAAATGAAAAAATTTCAGTCAGAGAGTCATAACTCAAAATTATATTTTATTTCCACAAACACAATATATACAAAAAAAAAAAAGTATAGCAAACTTTCCTCAAAATGGACATTTTCATAATAAAACTAAATTTTTTTAAATAATACAATAATTTCTACATATACAGATTTTTGCCTCTCCTGAATATTTGAAAATTTTGAGTTGTGTCACTTTTGTATTTAAGGTGCGGTATGTATGTATACATTTTTTCCTGTGTAACTTAGTTTTTTTTCTTTAATTACACTGTGGAACAAATTCAGGTTAGCAAAAGTTAGGTCGATTCTGAGAGTGAGGGGTGAAAATAAAGACTAAATAAAGAAGACCCGTATCGCGGCGTTTGTTTATGTTAGTTGGAATTTTTTTTCATCGACCTTCGAACTTAGCAGTCAAATGCCGATTTTCAGCATATTGTTTATATGGCTTTTTGGCTATAACTCGTCGACTAATTGATATTTTTTCAATCTGCAAAAGCCAAATTATGGCTACAGACCTGTGAAACAATTAAAATTTAAAAAAAAAATTGATTTAGAAAATTTGTGTGGTGCTTATGAAGCAAAATGTTGGAAAAATTATTTTTTTCATGCTTTTTGAAAATATTTTCCACAAAACTAAGTCTTTTTTGCTTTCTGTTTGATCTATAATATGCTTCTCAGTTTCTTCAATAAATTCCATTTGAAAAGAAAACAATCATAATACAAAACTTTCCAGCTTAATATTAATTTACTTCTCATTTTTTTTTTTGTACAAATTTTGTTCAGTGTTGGTTTTGAAGAAATATTGAAAAAGAAATTATAAAAATATGGAAAAAATATATTTTTGAAATGTTAGTTATGAAAAGTTTTAATTAAAAAAATTAAATAAATTAAATTAATGATTTGGCCAGTTGCCGTTTAGCAGGCGGCTGTGGATCACCATCACTGATCTCTCCAATATCTTGGTCATCGTCATCATCATCAGAAAGGTCGATAATTTCATCCAACAGATATTTTGGAATTTCATCTTTGTCTTCCCCTTCTTCCTCTTTTTCCTTGTCTTCCTCTTCTTCAAAGTGTTTTTATACCACCAACAAATTTCAGCGAGTATTGCATCTGGAGATTTCTTTCCTCTGTAACTGAAACGAAAAATAGTTGTCAATCGTTAACATGTTTAAATTGTGCACTCTGACAAAGATATTAGAAAAATCTAGGAATCCAAAATATGCACACTAGCGTGGCCCTTAATAAAAAAGTGTTCAAACTGTCGGTCTCACCCCCTAGAAATATGCGAATAGCAATAAAAACTAAGATATACAAAGTTTTGGGCCAATCAAAAAACGCTTAGTCGTGGCGCAAAGCGAGTGAAAATATGGGGAAAATATGACTTTTTTTTCAGATTTTACGAAAATTTCGTTCTATAGTTTAATTTTTCCGACAAGCTGTTATATAATTCAGGATCAGTATTAAATTATCCCTTCAAAAGGCTATAAAACTTCAAAATCGAATAAAACTTCGCCAAGAAATAGCAAATGACCCAGACCACTTTTGTGCCAAAAAAACTAGGTCATGAAATTTGATGGCATTTTTTTCAACTTTGAGAAATTGATTAAAGCCATCATTTTTTTTGGTCTCTATACTTACAAGTACTCAGATATGAAGTATTGTTTTATTACCACATTGTTAACCTATTGCCCATTGAGACCGATAATTGGAAATTTTTTTGATAAAATTTTTAAAACTCCTTTTTCAAGTTTGAAAAAATTTTCTTAAACAAAATTTAAAAAACTGAATCTATCACTTTAAGGTTTTATTAAATACATGTTGCAGATTAACTGTGTGAATTTTTAAGTAAATCCCTCTGCCACAATTTTTTGACAAGTAATTTATTTTTGCGGATTTCGAGAAAAATTGGATTTTTGTGAAATATTCTGTAAATGTATTCTTTCTAAAAACTTTGTATCAAAAATTCATCACTTTTCTACTTTTAAATGTTATATTTTATCTTAATAGCCTAGGATTTCTTAATTTCTTTATAAAATAATATAATATAATATAATATAATATAATATAATATAATATAATATAATATAATATAATATAATATAATATAATATAATATAATATAATATAATATAATATAATATAATATAATATAATATAATATAATATAATATAATATAATATAATATAATATAATATAATATAATATAATATAATATAATATAATATAATATAATATAATATAATATAATATAATATAATATAATATAATATAATATAATATAATATAATATAATATAATATAATATAATATAATATAATATAATATAATATAATATAATATAATATAATATAATATAATATAATATAATATAATATAATATAATATAATATAATATAATATAATATAATATAATATAATATAATATAATATAATATAATATATATATAATATAATATAATATAATATAATATAATATAATATAATATAATATAATATAATATAATATAATATAATATAATATAATATAATATAAT